>JAOXNG010000042.1:15501928-15514902 GCA_028566535.1 Scolopax minor | reverse complement strand
TGCCCTTGAACCCCTCCAGGGATGGGGCAGCCACAGCTTCTCTGCCCAACCTGGGCCAGGCTCTCACCACCCTCACAACAAACAAGTTCTTCCCCACAGCTCAGCTCAGTCTCCCTTCACCTTATTCCTCTTGTGGGCCTTGAGCTCATATGAGATGGGTGATCTGGTGCAGAGTTGCCTGTAGATGGGCACCATCTTGAAGGACTTTACATTGAGGGTCTCAGCAAGGTGGACATGACTGATGAGTAGAGAAAACCCCCGTGTGGCTGTAGGAGCCCTGCAGGAACCTCCTTGGGCACCATCTCATCGTTACCCTGGCTGTTTTCCAGCCAGGTGCTATGCTAAATAGGAACTTCCCCTGATGGAAACCACTTGGGGGGCTTTCCCTGCTCCTTCATCCCTGAAATATTTGCATTTGAACAATACAGCTGCTCAAAATCCAAACCAGAGACCCCGAGACCAAAAGCGGAGGTTTTGGATGCTTCTGGTTTGATGCCAATGGTTGCCGGGGGCAGGGGAGAGGAGGAGGGAACAGGGGGTGCTGGTGGGAGGTCTGGGCACCACTGACACCGTCTGTCCTTCCTCAGGCATGTTGGGGTGGGTACAGACCCTAACAATTAGGAGGTTTTAGCTACTGTGGTGAGAAAGGCTGTCTACAACTCGAGACAAAATGAATTCAACTCCCACAGCTGCTAAGTGACAAAGACTTCAGAGACACCACTCCTTCACTTTGAAGGATAGCAGGATACAGAACAGGAGGGGAAGAGGTGAGCCTCATGCTAAAGGAGGGATGGCTACTTAGAATCTCCCCTCTGCTACTTTTTTCTAAAGGGAAACCACATTGTCCAAAAAACCACAGGGGAAAAAGGAAAGCAACAAGGGAGCAGAAGATTGTTCTTACTTCTGTATGCTCTAGATTCCCTGCAAATAACAGGAATTTGTTATGTTGCAGGAAAGCCGAGCATCTAGCTGGAGCCCTCCTGCAGAATTCAAGGCCTGAAGTGTGTAGGTCTTTGACCTTACCTGATTTTCAAGGGCATTTTTCTTACTTTCTTTGCAAACTGTGTTATCTCAACCTCAGCGGTAGTATCAGTCTAAAATCCAAAGCACAAAATTCAGATAGCTCCTAGACTGTTTGCTTTCTTTTGTATTTTTCTATGAGTATTATGATACAGTATATTCAGAGACTAACTCTTAGTAGGTTTGGAATTTATCTGTTCAAACTGTTATTGTTTGGAGAGCACGCATTTTTCTAAGAATCACCTACCTCTCGTATCCATAAACTATGCACAGTATGGTGGGTTGGATAACATCAAAGGAAGCAGATCTTTTTCAGTAATATATTGTGTTCCGTAAATCAGCTTGAAAGGTATTTTTCAGCTCATTTTGATTTTTATGCTTTCTTTTTCCTGCTGCTTGATGTAAAACTGACAAAGTAAAACTGATAATAAGCTTTAGAAAGATGCAAGCTTCCTGGTACAGAAAAGTAAACATTTCTCTTAACAGATTGAGTCATTTTCACTTCTATTATCATTAAAAAACTTCAAAAGTCTATGCAAGTAGAGGAGCCAACAAGCTAGCAGTGTACTCCTGGATGCTGCTTTACTGCTTTATTTTTACAGATACTTGTATATTATCTTTAGAAGACCATATAAGTTAAGACAGTGTCAGCTACACATACTCGTCCTCAAGGCCTGCAGTCCAACACTGAGCAGGACCACAGCAATTGGACTGCGAAGGATGAGACAGATTAGTCTGAGCCACTAACTAATCACTTAAAACCCAGTATTTTCCAGCCCACAGCAACACTAGACTGCAGTTATTGCCTCCTCTCTAGCACAAACCAGCTGTGTTTTCTATGTAGAACACAAGTGACTTTAAGACAGAAAATACATAGTTTGAAAATGGGACAGCAATGCAAATAACTGCTGGAGTGTGGAAACGCTTGGAGGAGCAAATCCTTGGGGAAGACCTGGAAGAGTTGTCAAAGCTGTGCAGCTAAAGGACAAGCACCAAAATGTCCACAGGATTAGTTCTTTATCCCAGTGGTTATGAATCTTCCCCATGTAAACCATTCCCAGCCTTTTCACAGCATAATCAAAGAGAAGGTTGTTATTCTCAGCCCACAATCTATTGCTAGTAATGTATATGTCAGTGAAAGCAGCATCAGTGGTGAAATCATTCTTTCAATTTGGAAAACTAGTGTAAATAATTTTTTTGGGGCTGTCTTTATCTAAGTACAATAAGTTTATTTTTTTCTACTGCATAAATATTATATATGTTATATTATATATGCTATATAATATAGCATTTGGGGGTGGTTTACATATATTATCTGTGAGAAGAATACACATTATGAATGACAAAGGTTTTAAACGACAACTGTATTTCCAGATTCATTGAAACTTGCCCAAATTTAGATATTAAAGCTCCTTGTACAATTTTATCCTTTAAGTTTTTTCTTTATTATGTTATACACTCAAGTAGCTGGTTGTAAATTGTAAATATGGTTAAAACCTGCAGACATCCTTTCATAAAGAGTTTAAAAATCCATTTACGATTAATTTGCTTCAGCATTTGTAAGCTGTATAATTGTATCTATAGCACTTTGTTTTCACATTTAGCTTGTAGACTTTACTCATCATACAAAGGATTTTTTTCTCTTTTCACAATAACTTTTTACTCCACATCTATTTTAGCTACAGACTAATTTGTAAGAGCATTTTGTTTGCCTGAAATGGGCAGCAATTTAATTTTCTTTTTGCTTCTTTAATGTATCAGCAGAATCAGTTAGATGCTGCAAATGAGTAAGGAATAATAATTTCCAGAGAAAATTACAGAAATAAAGAGTAAATAACTCAGGGTTAAAGAAGAATTAATATAATGGGATCACTCAGAAACTATCAGGATCATTAATGAAATTAAAGTATAACCCATACTAATTTAAAAATTCAGTTAAAGGCTACATTTAAAATTACTAAATGTCAGGGGGAAATATGTAAATTATGAAAATAATTATTATAAAGCTCTGGCTGAAAAGTACCCATTTATACAAGCCTAAAGTCACCCATTGAGTTTACATGCATTGATACTCAAACTGTATTATGAAGCAGAATATTATTAATGGGAGTGTTTTATTTCCATTTTCTTTTAAATATAGTTAAGATACAAGTAAAAATACAAATACACTTTTACTGTATTTCTTATATTAGCTCCTGACTTTTATGATAATTACTTTTAAATTAATTTGATTTTCTGAAATATATATCCTTTTACATATATGTAAGGGATAGATATTACTGACAACATATAGGGCAATGAAAGGGAGAGAGCAGCGTATTAGGGATGAGGCTGAATTGCTGTTAGGTTGAGTTCCTGTCCATCATACACTTATATCCATCATTCACCCCACTCGCAAATAGTTAAACTCTGAGAAGGGGGCCTGGAAAATCTGCTACCCATGAGAGACTAAAGCAGGTGAAAAGATGATTAATATATGTCAGGATCACAAGGTAGCATCTCCAACCCATGGATGTCATGTCTGCTCTTCAATGGCGAGGAGATAGGATTTTATTCACAATTTATGGGATTTTGGGAAGTTTGTAGACAGAAGTATCATAATTTATTTGATATAAGTCATTGAATAGCTGAAGCTATAAAAGCTTTCTTTACCTAATAACTGGAGGATTTCCTAGCCACTTGAAGTCTATCAATCAAGTTCGGGTACCTTTACTAAGCTCATACAGTTCAACAAAACCCCCATGTATCTAATGGAGAAAGCAGGCCAAATTCTGAGGCATGGTTATGCAGAAAGTCTGAGCAAATTTTTCAATCCTTTATTTTAAATATAAAGTCCAATTATGATAATTAATTCATATCATAGGTACGTATTGTGCTTCATTCACACAGCACTGCCAGATTTTAAATACTGGGAATGTTACTAGTAGATCTACTTTCTTTGCTATTGGCCCCAATTCTTCCCTATTTTTGTTTATGTTATTGCCCCATCTATTTCCTCTTTGCCCTTATATGTCCTGAGCACAAAGGCAAGTATGGGAGAACTGAAAGTAGCAGAAAAGGAGCTGAAAAGACAATACCCTTTAGGGTTTTTTATAACATCAGCTCAACAAAGACAATAAGGTAAATAACCCCTTTGTGTACTGTGCACCAATTACAAACCTCTGACCATTTCCAGACTCCTTCCACAATTACAGAGAATTCTAAGGCACCAAAAACCCAGATGATAAAGTCAGTAAACGTGTAAAACTTGAAGTAGCAAGTTGACCTCAATGGAGTTATTCAAAGTCAGAACAGCAAAACTAAAGCCATAACCCAGATATACATGACAAATTACTGTAAATAATATCTTTCAGATGTCTGGATAGACTCTTGAAAGCCTTTTGAAATGTAATCAAATGAATACTCTTGGTCAATCACTACACTATTAAAACATACAATCAGAATGGTCACGGTCTCTCAAATATAATTAATTTTGTCCAATTTGTGAAAAGAAATATTTTGGGAGAGGAGTGAGTTGGAGGGGTTTTGGTTTGGTTTTTTTTGTGTTGTTGTTTCAGGTGACCTCATGATTTGTTTCCAAATCTGAAACAGTCTGTTCTTTTCCTTTAAAAACAAACTAGAAAAAAATGTGCCTTTAAAAACAAAAACAAATCTGCAGAAAGACTTTGCTGAGTGTATTTCTCTTTCATTCTATTTAAGATGATCAAACAGTAGGTTTTCTTTTAAAATATTCACCGGCTCTCTTATAGGCAACACATTAAATTAAATTTAACGTACTTGAAAACTACTTTAAAAATGTGGAACAGAGGCAAAAAAGGGAGAGGAAGTGCATTACCCCATTACAGGTCTTCTGGTCAAAAAAATATTTTGCTGTCCAGGGAAATTTACTGCTTCATTTCTTTGATGGCACTTTAAAGAAAATAAAAATAGTTATTAACACAAGCATAACACAGACATATACCTCCCGAGATGAATCATTAATCTCCACTACTAATTTAGTGATATCAATTACTGAGTTATTTTCCCCGCCTTTTTGTTAGGATGTGACTCTAGCCCTGATTCTTTACAGTTTTACAGATGCAACTTCCATTAGAAACAGTAGAGGCAAAAAGAGAAAGACAGAAGGGGAAACTACACCACGTATTTTCTCTGCAATATGCAAACTTACCTAGAAAAGCACGAGCAGAACACCTTACTTGAAGCCAATTTTTTGAACTGTAACTTTGCAAAACACTAAATGCAAACCTAATAGTGTTAGGTAAATCACATCCCCTCCAGTCCCTGACACAATCAGAGAGCAAGCGGAGCGGGAACCAAACAGCAAGTGGTTTCTTTGTTCACAGATACAAGCTTTTCTTTGCCAGCACTCAGCTCTCACTCTCTTTCCTCTGTCCCAGAGCAACATCAGCAGTGTTTTGTCAGGTAATGCTTTGGCTTTTCATCCTGGTCTCTCATTGCCCCTGGCCCAGTTACTCAAACCCTCCTGTCAAACTGCCCAGCAGAATCCTTCCATACTTATAACCCCAGCTTCTCTCCGACTTGCCATATAGGTTGTCTTTTGCATTGTCAGTTCCCAAACACTTCCATTTTGGCTCAAAATTCTGAATATGAGTTTTCTTATATCTTCTAGTCACTCTGCATTGTCAGATAGTTGTCAGAGGCTGCTTGCTTTGAAATCTCTGAACTAACAATGATGCATGAGCAGAATATAACACCTGGCAGGTGTGTTTACTAATAGATTGAAAGCAGACCTTTGAACAGAAAAATGTGTAAAAGGAAAGAATTTATAAAACCTAATAATAAAACAGATACTGCATTTTAAAATATTTTAAGTCATATTGGCATCAGAAAGAATCAGGAGCTAACATTTTCAAAAGTTATAGGTTAATTTTTAAAATACTAATGAAGCATATATAAATGATTTTGACCTCATTAACTGGAAAGGTATGAAGCGAAATTTAACTTCTTGATGTGGCAGTGGTGGCAACAGTGGCTGCATTGTACTGAACTGCTCTTTCATCCAAAATCCAGGAGGGATTGTGCCTTAGTTTCTGAACTTCATTGACTTCACAAAGCTTTCACTGGATCTAAATTCAGGGGTTTGCTGAATTCCAGACAGCATTTTATCCAAAAGAGTTGGCCTATAGTAATTGACAAGCATAAACACCTGGTAGGAAGTTGTATAATTTCAGAAGGGGCAGGGGATAAAATAAGTCAGAATAACAGGACTAAATGAAGAGAAACAAAATTCAGACAAAGGGTCACAAGTGAACAAGTGTGACCATACAGCAGGGATTCACTTCAAACCAAAAGCAAATCAACCAGCAGAGAAGCCATCTGAAGCAAAAAGTGCCTGAATAAAAAGTAAAGAAGCAAAGTATAAAACAAAAGCTACAAAAATTACTAAAATATGAACTCCTTCATGAAAATTAACACTGCCATAATGCTAAGAGATAAGTAACACACAGGAATGATTTATCCATTTGCATTAGAGCAATACAGACAAAAGTTCTCTTCTCCCTGCTTTAGAAACATTAAAATAATTACTTATAGTAATCCTTTTTACCAACCTTAATGCATGTACAGTATACCAAGTATTGCTCTGCCTCATCACAAAACTATCTACTTTCTTCCTTGCCTGCATCTCATCCAGCCCAGACTTTCTCTGCCCCAGCCCACAACTACTGCTGCTTTACTACCAGCAAGACTCCAGCACATCCTGACCCCAGGATTTTACTATGGAAATTTTTCTCATTCCTGTGTGTCTGGCCTTTTCTTGTCTCTTTGAGCTTGTCTTTATCATAGTCCCACTGTGACGGTCTCCTATCTACAGGAAGTCCTATTTCTACAACTATCCCAACTTGTTAGTGATTACTGCCCTGAACCCACACTAGATCTGCCATTTGTGAAGTTTCCCTCAATGTTTCTGTTCTGTCAGCAACCGTTTTCTCCACTGATTTCACTGTTCAGTTGGTTTTCTGTGCCGCTGCCCTCATGCAAGGAATTCCTTGACAGCTTAAAAAGAGGCTTTTTTTCCACGCCACCATAACTTGCAGACTCTCCTACCATCTCATTCCTCTAGGGACTTCCAAACATAGGAGGCAACTGACTTCCCTAATTGCTCCGTCATAGAAAAAGAAAGAGTAAGCACCTTTCAAAAGGCTACTAACGTTACCATCCAAGGGAAGCTGATACTCCTTAATTCTGCTTTTTATTCCATGCTTTTGGATCCAAGACGATATTGTCAGTCCACTTTTAGTAATATCACACCAGCAACAGATGTTTAACTGATTATGCACCATTATAATTAACTGCTTCTCAGTGACACAATTTTGGAACTGGTTTATGGAACGTGCAAATGCAAACTGCTTTCTTTGTTCTGGATATATGACAAGGCTCTTGGCCATGTTAAAATGAATGTTCATCGATCAAGTCCAACTTGCCACGTGACCCCGGTTACACTACAGAGCTGCCCCAGGCTGAAATCATTCCCCCTGGCTCTGAGAACTTTATGTTTTCCATCTGGACCCTAAATAAATACTGATCAGCAACAAGTCATTAGGAGTAGGACTCCTAATAGACAGGAGTCTATTTAGCTCACTGGCCTGTCTTTGACAGTGGAAAAGAGAAGATACATGAACATAAAAACTACAGCAACAGGCTCTGCAGCTAACCTGAAGCAGCAATCCAATAATTCGGTGCCTCCTCAGCCCTATACTATGAAAACCAGTGAAATACCTCCCCTATCCACTTTTAACATACAATAGAGGTTTTCAGGATAAAACCACCTCACCTACCCGTCATTCCTCACACACGAGCTTTTCAATAACTCTGCACATTTCTATACCTTCTCCTGTCCCGTTATGCCCTTCTTGAGGAGGAAGGATCAGAACTGTACACAGGGTGCAAGATGCAGAAGCACCACTGGGGGCTTACACAGCAGGAACAAGATGTTTGGTTCTGTTAGGCATGTAAACTATGGCTCAGCAGGCATCTTCATACCCCCCGAGTATCACCCCTGAAATAACAAGTGTCTAGTCCAGAGTCAATCAATGCATAAGTAAAGGTAAAATGTTCCACGCCCCCTTTTTCACTTGGCATTTATCAATGCTGAATTTTCTCTTGATTTTATAAGAATCTTCTTCTTCATCAGAGAAGCTCACAGAAAAGTAAAAGAGGGAAAGACTAGGACAACTAATGGAGCATTCGTAAGTTCAAGACATCAACTCATATTCTCCTCCCTGCTCCCAATTCATTATTCTTTTAAGCACTTGGCAAGCTAACCTTAATAAAACATTATTCATGTGATCGATATGTCTTTTTCTGCAGAATAACTTGTATTACAATATAGTGCAAAACCAGACAAAAAGTACTATTTGAAGTTATTGCTTGCAAGTGAGCAGCCATTTCCCTGTAACCACATCCTCATTCAGGGCTGAGGAACCCATCAGCACCCCCCGGCACCCCCCGTGGCTGCAGGACAGCCTTAGGCTCAAACAGTTCTCCAGACACATAGAAAGTGCTTGGCAGAGCTGATCTGTCTCTGATGCTGGGCAGGATCTCCTCTGAGAGGTCTGTAAATCTTCAAACCCTACACACAGATTGATACAGGGAAGAAGTGACCTGAATTTTAAGCATTTTGCCCTACCATAAGAAGTACCTCTCCAGCTGATGGGGTGTGGGCATCTTATAACTCTGTCTCGATTGGCTTCCTCTTTCAGGGTCAATCTGGCAGACATTTGGCACCCTGAAGGGTCAACAGCCGCAAAGGCTTTCCTGCTAAAGGAGAGGACTTTCCTGCTGGTCAGTTCCTGGAAAGTGGTTCCCATAATTTACAGGGAATTTACACATAATTTACAAAACCACCACAAACAAACCAAACACACCCCAAAAAATCCACATTAAAAAGAAACAGTCAGCAGTATGGGAGGAAATCAGGAAAATGGCACAGTACAAAATAACAAATAAAAGGAAAGAGCAGAGCAGGCAGCCCTAAGCCCAGAGACAGAGATGAAGGCAAAGGGGTTTGCCAGCCTACACAAGAGGAGATGTTCAGAGAGCATCAGCCTCATGCACGTCCTGCAGAGATATGTGGAGAGACCATCAAAGAGGGAGAATTACAAAAGGACTTCTTCTAGATCAGCTAAAAAGAGTAATACAGTTTAAAATAATATTGTCAATACTTTTACCTTTGTTTCCCCCAGTCAAAAAACTTAAGCCCAAAATGTGATTTTTTTTTTTTCCACTTCTAGATTCTTTTACCCATTTCATTCCATTCTCAGATAAATAGAGTGGTGACCCATGCTCAGTAAGTAACAAAATTTACTAAACTATTATTAGCATGTGATAAGTCTTAGAGCTGTGAACTAAAGAATACACAGAAAGAGAAAACTGAAGTTTAATTCAAGCAAAGGGACTATCAATCAGCAGAGCTGTGCTGCAGTCGTTTTGAACAAACACATTGCCAGATCAATACCAATCAAAATTATTTTTAAAAGATTAAAATAAAGAAAAGGAACTAATCAGCCAGCACACTCCACTTTTTATGGCCTCTTCCAAAACCTTTTTTCACTGGCATGCTGTTATTGCAATTAGGTTTTTCTCCTCTGGGTCAGACCTTCTCGCTCTCTCCACTGTGCCAACAACTAAAGGAAACACAAACTATGGGCCTCAACACACAAGGAAAATTGAAGGTACATTTATTGTTCAAAAATACAGAAAGAAGCAGGAAAATCTATCAATCTGCCACAAGAAAATCAGGTCAACCAACAAGAAAGCTGACTTCAAGCTTTTATTCATTTTTTGTTAATCCAAAAAGTTAAAAGCAGGAATAGAGCTGCTTCTTTTTTCCTAGAAGACCAATACATTTCTCCATGGATTGAGCTAAAAGTAATAATTTTGTTTCTAAAGAAAAGTTTCATCACCACTCTTTTTTCATAAAGTTAATCACAATGTTAATTACATACAAGAAAGCATACTACTAATAGTGTAAGTTCTTGAAATTTCATCACCCCCCTTGCCTTCCAGCTTATTGATAGTGAGAAGTGATAACAAAAAAGCAGAGAGACATATTGCTCCATTCAAGATAGAACCTGGTCCATTTTCCTGAGTTTTATAATCATGTCAGGTCTGGCTGAAACAATTCAAAAGAGTTTTGAACTCTTGGAACTCAGAAATAAAGAAAAGGAAGATGTTCCTTGCCAGCATGCAAGGAGGGGAGGGCAGGCAGGCTTGGCTGTGGGAAAACAAAGCATTTTGGTAAATTATAGGCACCGGAACTACAACTCTGAGTTGGGATGCAGACTAGAAGGTCCTTGTGAGAAACATCCCACTGCTACTCTACCCTGGCCACCCGGTTTTAAAAAAAAAGCTTTTGAACTGGAGGCGCAGTACTGGGCTACATCACGGCTGTCTGGTCTGCTCCAGGACAGCCACTCGGATTTTTATTGATGGTCAAAACTGCAGAAAATCAAGAGCTGTAACCATAAACATTTTCTAAGTCCACGTATCATATTTTTACAGATTCAAAAACAATATTAGTAACTGAAAATTCATATGAAATAACAAAGCAACAAGTAAAAACAGACGGGAAACCTGACTGCCCCAGTTCTTCAGCCTGAAGCTTCTTCTGAAGCTTTATGAGCTACTCCAATTTCAAAAAGGAAACATCAGCCAACTGAAAAGGCTTATAGACTAAGCATATAGAACCACTAGCTCAACATATAATTCAATAGCACCATTTTGACAGCTACTTTCAGAGGAAAAAAACCAAACAAAACCAAACAAAAAACGCAACCCAACTTGACTTCAGTGCTATTTAATAAATGATTACTTGAGGGATTTTATTTGTTTAAAACAATCACTCTGCCTCAGCTAAAGCAGTATCCCAGAAAGCTAGCATTAAAAAATTATTTGCTCTAATCTGTTCCAAACTGGGGCTTGGCATCTAATCCCTCTTCATTACCAAATAGCTTGGGCCCAAGTATTCCATTAGCAAAGTAGCCCTAACAACACCACCAAGTAGTTGACTCAGGTCCTTCAAAGGTATCTACAGAAAGTAAAAACTTAAACAGCATTTAATTATGGCGAGATTCAAGCACAGAAATCCCTTAGTCTTATTAACAGTACGTGAAAATAAATCAAAATATCCTCCATATTTAAGTCATAATTACCAATACTGCTCTTTATTTGTTCAAAAATAAGAGGTCATCCTAGCCAGCAATTTACTGTTTAACTGTGTAGAATTGTTATGAAATCCATTTTATGGACTAGTTCACTAATGGACTAGTTACTAAGCATAGGCACAATTTAATTAATGAGAGTTGCTTTGGAAATAATAGTTTATTAGAAAAAAAAATTAAAATCATAATAAGCATGAAGTACTCTAAAATGGTAACTTCATTGGCTCTAAATGCAGATTAGAATTTATTACATTTAGTTAACTCGTATCTTCAATCTATGTTGTTGACTCTTTACATTGCTATTTCTAACATGCAATTGTGCAGAAAGTGGAGAGAGTTTTGAATAGTACAACAATAAATGACCATTAATGTGCTTTTTTTCCCCAGATTTATAGTGTTAGAATTTTCATTATTCATCCTTTTATTACAGAAGGGAGAGACAAAGAAAAGCACTGGAAAAACTATTTTCCTTTTTTCTGCAAATTCCATTGTCCCCTTTTCCATTTAAGAAGACATCAGCACTAGAATATCTGCCAGATATTCCAGGTAAGTTTTTATTTAAGGTGAACAGCAGTTCATATTCATTTAACATACACATTAAATCATACAAATAGATTAAATATATGTAACTGATATCAAGTCATTTTCTGATGTTCATGTATCAGCCTCTGCTCTTCCTCAGGTATAGTTAGGGTCCACAAAAAACAGGTCCTCAAATCCTAAGAACTTAACGTGACCTTATCTGCACTGCTGCTAAAAAAAAAATTAAAGGAAAAAAGTATAGAACCAAGGGAAAGAGCAGATTACCTTTCTGAGAGCCTGTTCTAATGAAACAGAGGAAAAACTCCCCACAAAGAAACTAACTACAGATATTCTCACATGCAACAGCAGCTTAACAGCTCCCAGAATACCTGGTGGTGTAGCCCCCACATCTTGACTCCATTTTCTGAGCAGCACGTAATCCAAATTCCTTTAAACAATCGTGTTATCATACTTTGAAAAATTACCTGAAGCATAGCATGACAATATTTTACCATTCTCCCCCTCACCTTGCTATAGGTGAGATGATGTACGACTCCATCAGGGACTCCAGTAATAGAGTACCAAAATGTTGGTACAACGATTCACAAAATGTGTGCCCAACAAAAAAGCCTTATAATGATGACATTTGCTACTGAGGGTTTAACATATTGGTTTTTTCCAGTGGAAAGCATTGCTTTGTTTTGTGCATTTTGACTGTTTCCTTTCCTGAACCCATATGTATTATGGATGGAAAACTGGAGCTTTTGCAGAATTAGTATAGATTTGTCAACTGCTACAGCCATAGCTAAGAACAGTTCATTACCTTGATCTGATTTCAGACAGAGCTATGTGATAAACTTAAAATGTGAATAATACCAGCTATACCACAGGAGAAAAGAATGCAGTAACTTCAGCTTAGATTTGCCTACATATTGGGGAGTTTAGTTTCCTGGCTCAAGAACTGCAGTGAGAATAACAGCATACATTAAGATTTCACCTTTATCACTATAATTATTTGCTTTATACACAAATCACAGTTTTGAAAGGATAGCTGAATCACAGAATTTTCATGGTTTTGAAGGGCCTCTGAGATCACCAAGTCCAACCACACACACACAAAAGACCCCCACGATCTCAGGCACTGGAGCGTGCCCTCAAGTGCCACATTTACATGTTTCTTAAACCCCTCCAGGGATGGGGACTCCACCACCTCCCTGGGCAGGCTGTGCCAGGGCCTGACCACCCTCTCAG
>JAOXNG010000042.1:15484277-15501828 GCA_028566535.1 Scolopax minor | reverse complement strand
ACCAAACCAAAACCAAACCAAAACCAAACCAAAACCAAACCAAAACCAAACCAAAACCAAACCAAAACCAAACCAAAACCAAACCAAACCAAAACCAAACCAAAACCAAACCAAAACCAAACCAAAACCAAACCAAACCAAAACAAAACCAAACCAAAACCAAACCAAACCAAAACAAAACCAAAACAAAACCAAAACAAAACCAAAACCAAAACAAAAACGAGCATGCCAAGGGGAGAGCAGGGTTAATATCTTGTAACCTTTACACATCTTCCGAGGCCCTCTGTAAAGCGTAAGGCCTCTTTCTTGTTTTACTACACACTGTTGGCATAGTTGGAGCGGGAATCTTGTAATGTCAGCTGAGAGGACCCACGCACAGCCACTGAAGCCCCAGGAAGGAAAGAATTAACAGCCTTCAGAAATGGAAAAGTTTTAAAAAGTGATATTTAAAAGGTTTGACTTGCAGCCAAGTGTTAAACAGTAAATACAAGTTTTAAGTGTCTTAATGATTGAGATGAAGTATCATAATTCAGCAGCATGGAATGGGACCTCTTACTGGGAGAGGCTAAAGAAGAAAACTGAACCAGTACAAAAGGAACCCCCTCTAGGGAAGATCTCACACATTTGGGCCTGGAGTTTAGTTAGAGTAGGCCAAAACCTGATACTTTTATCTCCAACCTTTGACCCTGACATCTGGAAACTTAGTTTGAGTCAAACAGAAGGAAGTTTTCTTTTCTATTTCAAATACTTTATAGAAGAAAAACTTCAAGTATCTACAGTCAAGTCTGTTAGTACAAACTACTTTTATTTGTGCACTTGTAGTGAACTCTAAAATATGGAACATTTGTGCAGGAAATGCATGCGTCAGAACTTTTGGGAAAAGAGAGTAACTTGGTGAGACTGGCACATTGTTCGATGCTTGTATGGGATCCAGATAACAGCCCAGATAAACATCTCCAAGGGGGTGCTGAAGAGTATAAAAGGTCCAGTTCCTTTGATGTTGTTAGATGTTCTCATTTAATAGCTATCAGCCCTGGTGCCAGAAATAACAACATGTTTAAACATTCTGTATCAAAACACAAATTAAATTCATTTAGCGTAACCTGTGTTTCCAAAGTTCATTTTCATCTTTAGCTGGAACACTAAGTGTGATGTAACTCATGTTCTTCCTGGCAGTTATTTTCATTATTATGTTTATTACTCATTTAAGAGACTTTTTTTTTTTTTTTTTTTTTTTTTTTTTTGAACAGAGGGATTAATGAATTTAGACTGCACATTATAACATCAAAAGCTTTGGTTTCAAATAAGCCCATCTGAGCTACAGGAGATTTTCTCCCCTTATATGAAGCTAAACAGCAACTTCAAAAACATATCTCAGTTATAGTATTATTTTCTAGTTGACTGAAGTCATGGGTTTTATGTCAACCCGTTATATTTGCATATAATAAATGACTACTTATTTGTATTGTCCGAGCGACTCCTTTAACCTGCAATCTGTTTAGAAGTCAGATGCCTTCCACAGATACCAGCTCTCTCCTCAGGAGGATTTCTGATCATGTGAAAGAACAAAAATAATAATAAAGGGACCTCTTGTTCAGGATTCAAACGATTGTTCAAGATCAGTTCATCAGTAGGGGGGAAGACACATGCAAGCCTTTTAACATCATGTTGCTCAGGCCATTATTAAAATATCACAGCAATCAATAAAATAGTAAACAAAGAGTGCAATATATAAAATTTAGTAAAAGTATTTCTAACCTGTTATATGTTTTGATCTTTTGAGCCTTTGATCACTAAGCTTTCAGTTTACAAGTGAAATATTTGTTTTCACCCACTATTGATTAATAGCAAACGTGCAAATTCTAATTGGAGATACATACAGACGTCTCAGAAATGAGCCTGACTTTATATCTGAAGGCAGAAATCTGCAGAATTTTATGTTTAAAAGAGCTCTTTAGGCTATATGAAGCCCCTCATCAGTTATTTAACCAGAAATATTAGAATATTGCTTAGCATTCTGGCCAAAATACCAAATTAATCCAAGTAAAACATTTTACTGGTTATTTTCAGTGAGTCTAGATAGCTTTACAGAATTGTTTCTAAAAGAGTGTAATGTGCAAGTTAAATGTCCTGCCTCCGCATTTCCCCACACAGACAAAACACTTTGCACGTTAGTGAAAGATACAGGTCTCAACTAAGGAAATTATTCAAGAACTTCATCTTCTATTGCCCTGAGAATGTTACTGCATTTGAAGAAATTCAGTCAGTAGGTACCATCTATACACCTCTGCTGTCAAAACCAAATTACCATCTCTAAAAATTCAGTTATATGGCTTGAAGTTGTTATGGATAAACACTATGAAAGACCAATTTTTTTTTTTTAAAGGAAAGATCAGCAAATTCCTCTTTGGAAGCAGGTACCTGCTTAATTTCTCTGGGCTAGAAAACAGACACTCTTGCAAAATACATAAGCAAATGGGAAATTGCTCTGTCATTCTGAACTGGAGGAGTTCTGCTCCATATTGTTTTACACATGACTATAAACATTTTTGTAGTTGCTGAGATTTTCATCCTGCCTCTCAAATCAGTTCAGCAATTCCTCTCTCACCTCCCATACTAGAGCAACCAATCAAAGAATCATAGAACAGGTAGAGTTAGAAGGGACCTTAAAGATCATCGAGTTCTGACCCCCAACTAGACCAGGTTACTCAAAGCCCCATCCAACACTTCCACAGATGGAGCATCCACAGCTACCTTGGGCAACATGCTCCAATGTCTCACCACCCTCATAGTAAAGAATTTCTTCCTTATATCTAATCTAAATCTCCCCTCTCTCAGTTTAAAACCATTACCCTTCATGCTATCACTGTAGTGATGTCACCCTACCTGATAAAGAATCCCTCTGCACCTTTTCTGTAGGCCCCCCTTAGGTACTGGAAAGGGCTGTAAGGTCTCTCTGGAGCCTTCTCTTCCTCAGGCTGAAGAAGCCCAACTCTCAGCCTGATACCACTGTATGAAATCCCCTTCCTGCCTCCTTCCCTGGTCTCAAACCTGTCTTCACATACAGTTCGCAGATATCTACTAGCGTCTTACAGCTCTATTTTTCTTAAAGGTGATCTAGCAGAAGAAAGCACGCAGCCACTAATAATGCTATCCCCTGCATTTTGGCAACACAGACTGACTATCTCTGTTAATACTTACATTACTGTAAACTAAAATGAAGAAGCCCTTTCCACAGTCCTATCTTTAGGCTACTTCAGCTAAGGAAGCAGACTCTTCTCCCCTTACCTTATCTTCTGGTCCTCCTGAAAGGCCATCCTGTTCAGGCTGTCATCCATGTGAGTGCAGTTGACTGATCTACAGCTCGCAAACCTGTTTCTATAGCTCTGTCTGACATGGCATTTCTTAGGTTTCTTCATTCTTAGGTAACTCAGGCTCTAAGAGGAAGGACATGGTATTCAGCTTAAAGGTTTTGGTTTAATAAGACAGCATTCACTTTTGATTTCTTGAAACCCAGAGCTGTGGTGCATGATCACTTCCAGGTTTAGGAATTACAGTTAGGCTGTAATTATTGATGCAGAGATCCAGCGTATCTAGACCCATTACTGAACTTTATGACTATTTCTTTTTTAAGTTTTACATTATCATCATGTTCCAAGTACACAGTGCACTAGAAGACAAAAGTTCAAGTGGCCTTTTGGTCAGTGATCCATCTCTCAACTCTATTGCATGAGCAATGTAAAACAACTCAGATTGAGAGTATTGACCTGTTTTATTTTAAATATAAATGTTGGGAGGAGAAGGAAAAGCTGATACAGAAATTAAAGCAACTAAGAAAAAAAAAACACAAATAATTTGATGTACTCATCTGTATTTTAATATGCAAACATAAAATGATGTAGATGGGAGAGATGTAATTCTCTCTTTTCTTCACACCTCCAAAACCAAATAAATAGCAGGAATACTGAGCCAGATGGGCTCAGTAAATTTCCTAAATTTTCTTATGTCTTAACTCTACAGTACAGCAAGGGGCATATTCTCCTTTTGAAGCCCAGACCTAGCATTAACATTTATGGGAGTTATGCACACATCAAAAGAAAAACCCACTTTAAGCAATTTATAAATCTGAATATTTTTTTTTCTCTGGCCAGTGCAATTGCAAGATTATCTATAGGAAATTGCCAAAATCTCTCATGTTATTTCTGCTGCTGAATACCTGTACAGAGGAAAAAAGCAGGGGAGAGAGAGACAGAATAAGAGAAAGAGAGATCGGAATAGAAAGGGGGCAGGAAAGGAGAGAGGGAGACAGAAACACACACCCCCTAACCCAGATGTGAAAACTCTTTAAAACAATTTCTATTCTCCTTGGTATGTTTTCCTTAGCATTTGGGGGACCAAAAGCAGACTACTTTATATTAAGAACTGTTTGTAGAAACGTTTCCCTTCCTGACAAGACCTTTTCATTGCATTTTGTGGCAATTCCCTCTACTTAGGGAATGTGTACATGGTAAAAGTTCAAGATGTTTAAAACATCTGTACATAATGCCTTGAAGTACTTCTACTCCCATTTTTTCAGTGCCTTCTGATTCTACAAATTAATGTATGTTCCCATCATTATTTTGTGATTAAAACTCCTTGATCTTTCATATATGCAAAAAAGGATTCTTCGGTCATACATTCCCATTAGAGAGCAAGCTGATTAAAGGAGTCCCTTATTCGGTTCCATTCTATTTATTTTCAATTTAATCTCTTGCAGAAATAACTTGCTTGACTTTTTAAAATAGATTTTGCCCATACATATTCTCTTTTATCTGACATGTAAATTTAAATTCAGGAAAAAAAGTAAACTCAAGCGCTTGCTTTAGAGAAGTAAGGTGGTTTTCTAACCATTTAACAACTTTCACTATAAGGTCATTGTAAATTTGCTCTTGGTCATAAGGCCAAAAATCCCTGCTGAGAATCTCCTGGATCCCAGTCTTGAATTCAGTCAAGGGTCAGTCAATCAGAGATGTTTCCAAAAAAAATATTGTGGGCTCCATAAATAGACACTTTCCAATAATACCATGTTTCTTTGGCAAACATTCGTTCTTTGCTGCTATTCAAGACAAATCTTGCAAATCTGACACCATGATTACATTGGAGTCACCAGTTTTTAGTGCAAAGGACCTCGGTCATCTTCTCTGTCTGTAAACTGCACATGTCAACAGCCCACACTCAGAGATGCTACCGCCAGCTGGTATTAGATCTTTATGTCTTTGCGGTACCAAATCCCACAATTCCCCACTTCGTTTCTCATTATATTGTTTGATCCCTCTAGAGGGCTTTATTTCATGAGTTGTAGAGTAAATTAACCCCAGAAACACATTGGGCTTTCTGTGGCTGGATTGATCTGGTCCCTTGTTTACAGCTGTCTTGGGTACATCTACATTCTCAAGGCATCTACAATGTGGACCTTAATTTAGGCCACTAACTCAGGCAAGGGATCTCTCCTGTAACACAGCTTATCTGTCACCACCTCTTTTTGCAAAAAGGGGACCTGATACATGGTCATTTCAACAGTCAGGTACCAAAAACATTTTCTATACTTGTTTCTGGTCATGAAATGTTATTCTTCCAGAAACTTAAAGGCACAAACTTAAGGTTGGCCAAGTAAACTTCCTCCAAAGTGAGGGGTTTCCTCAAAGTATGAACGATGGTCACATGAGGTTTGCTGCTGTGTTAAGAAATAGTTACAAAATATTAATTAGGCTGAGGGCAAGAGCAGTGAGACACACAGGGATATATTTGCATTACAAAAATCACCATGCAAAAATATAAACATTTCCTTGTCAAAATTTTGCAAAGCCAAGATAAGAAGTTAGTATATACAAGGCAGTTAATAGAACAAAATGACAAAAGTAGTAGCTGGCATATTAGTTGCTACCTGGGTGATAGTGATCAGACCCTATGAAATAAAAAAGAATTTTAGATGTAAGCTAAAACATTTATTACAGGTGCTTAATCATGAAATCCGCTTAATCGGGACATTTCCCAGGGAACCAAATTAAGCCTAATGATACTTAATGGCAAGGACTGCTGCTTAATTGGGGTGGTAATTCCAGTTAATTGGGATTCCTGCAGGTGAGTAAATGGTACTCAAATAGAGATACTGTATCTGGCCTTCATGATGTTCCGATATTGGTGGTGCTTTGTCACCCTTAAAACAGCTTCTCCTGCTACGGGATCAGCAAAGCAAAATTACTTCTGTGCTCCCATTTTGGCCCTTTCAAACATTGCTTAAAGTTACAATTGCTCTCTCTGGGGTGGCAATACACCATGACTTCTTCGAAGTCTAGAGAATCTGGATTTATATGCACTTCACCAGGATTTTAGAAAGATCCCACTCAACTTCTTGCCTGACCAAGAAGCATTTTAATAAGCCTTTGGACTTCAAGGAGACGCTTGGAAGTTGCTGGTAATAATTTCAACTGCAAAACAGCATGTCTTAGTTAGAAAGGTATCTGCACTGGCTTGTGAGAACAAATATTTTACAACTGAAAAAACCGCTACTATAAACCCTTTTTCAGTACCAAGAAAGGGAAGACCTATACTCTCATGGCACACTTAATATTGCTCGAGGTTTTTAGACCATCACACACACATAGACACACACTAAAATATTTGGATTTTTTAAAAACCATTATTAAAATATGCTTAAATATAATTCAGGCTTTGACATAGCACCAGAGACCCTGAAAATAAAAACTGCTAATGGCAGTCAGCTTATTAGAAAGATATGTTTTCATCATTGCTTCTTGGGGCCCTTGCTATCCTCAGGAGGACGTGGTACACAGCACTCTGTGTGCTGTACCATCTCTCGCTGAGTTGGAAGACAGGCAAGTTGCCAGTTCTTGGGAGAGGGAGCTGTAGCTGCAGTGCCTGCAGCTACCTGGGGAGAGCCACTGCTCTCTGTAGGTTTTCAAAAGCACAGCAGAGAGGTTTGACAAGCTACTGCCTCTCACAAATCCAATATAAGCCCCCCAGCTGCTGGGCTGTTTGGGGAATTTTTAGGAGAGAGGGAATCTTGGTTGCTGCAGCCCCTGCAAAACTTAGGCTGGCATTGAGCCCTTTCTCCAGTGCACAGGCTGGGCTGGCTGCTCACCCCTGTGCAGTCCAGGGAGGCTGGTTGGAAAGACAAGATCCCACCAGTCAGCTGAGAGTGGCTGCAAGATTCAGGCCACTGAACAACAGCATCCCTGGGGTGAGTTCAGACCTAACTGGAGCCAGGAGCTCCCCAGACAACAGACCTTGCTTTCCAGAGTGGCACATCCAACCATCCCTTTTTGAGCTTCAGAGGACTGCTACAACCCAAGCAGTGCTGACGTGCAAGAAGACAAGCTATTACCACATCCTGGGACTCCCACAGCCCCCATTTCTCATTGAAATCAGGATGGTGCCCCTGCCAGAAGCAGCTGCTCCTGACTTCTGGCTCCTGCTGAGATCAAAACCATACCTGATTTTCCTCGTTCCTCTTCAGGCACCGGTTCATTGTCTCAAAAGGTTTCACAGCAGAAACGTTCTGAACAAAAAAAGGAAGCATTCTGAAAATACCTGATTTTTCTATAGCACAGTGCACCTGGCCATCAGGAGTAATGTATTTCACTGCTCCAGTAGTAGCTCTAGTCTGTACAGCTAGAGAAAGTACTTCTGCACACGCGTCTCTGAGCCTCCCTCACTGAACACTTTTAGTCCCCAAAGCAAGACGAATCACACAATTTTTTTTCCGCTTTACAGTGAAAGAGCTCCAGAGTGAGAAATGAGACTCAGAGAGACTGAAATATTAGCCAATAAAAGAACCAAAGTCACATTTTAGGTGTGCTGGGTTTTGTGTTCTCAAACATTTATAAGCTGCAGACACATTTGAAGTTTCAACAATCAGCACTTGCAAAAGGAAAATGGGAACAACAGCTTCAGAAAAAAAAACAAACCCAACACTTTGATTCTTGTTGTGGAGCCTTTTAAGGTAAGTGCTATAGTTAAAATGCAATGAAACTCTCAGGTGAAGTATTACATAAGATTTTACATCAATTTCCCCCCCCCAGTTTCATTTTGCTATGGATAAACTAAAATAACTGGTAATTAATTGATTGGGCCAAAATTATCAAGAATGTCTGTCAATCTACCACTAGTAAGTCTTTCTTTGTAATGGTACATGAAGTATGTACTGTAATGATTAACCTAGGTTTTAATTTATAACAGACCGTGTGTATTGCATCATATGAGTAATAGTGTAGCTACAAAACAGCCAGTGTACATACACTCTGAAAAACCTGAGTGGAAGCCATTTTTCACACTGATCTTACACTTGAAGTTACAGATTCTTCACAAAGCTTATCATAAAATATTCACAGAACTAGAAGAACATCAGTAGTACTAAATTATTCGCAGTCAAATGTCAACTCAAAGTAGCAGTTTTTTCTCTTCCTCAGAGCACCCACATATGGAAAAATCACTCACTATGTAATGCAAAGATCCATCCTACATGCAGGACTACCTTTGACGCAGCATTTAACCAACAATATCAATCTATGTTTCCTCTGTACTGGAGGGAATCAGAGGTTTGCAGTCAAGTACGTCCTTGGAGGAAGAACAGCAGCAGTAGAAAAAAACATCATTAAATGACTAAAAGAGTGGAAACAGAATTATTTTTTTTTTATTTGAAAATCCAGCTGAAAATTTTTAACTGTTTTCTACTTGTTCGTGTATGCTGCCAGCTCCAAAACAAAGAAAGGTGATCAGGATTACTTATCCTCAAGAAATGCTATTCCAGCGACAAAAACTCGCGCAGACTGCCAGAGCCCACCAGGAATTAGCTGAGGGATTTTAATGGACTCTACAGCAATTTTCACTGTGTAAGAAGAAATGGAATGAGTTTAAATAGTAAAATGTAAATTAATAATCATCATCATGAAAAAAGTTGAAATGTCAGAAAAAAAATTTTGGTGAGAGAAAATTAATGAGAACACCAAAGCAAAAAAGAGGGGGAAAAACGAAAGTAAACAATGATTAGAAAAGTCAAGACTGTTAGTGTTAGAAATTAGTTATTGCAATGAAACACAAAGGCTCAAAAATGATTGAGTCAGCAGGTGATCAAAAACATAAATGAATATTAAAATAATGAAGGACAATAAGTCAAGGTGAACTAACTGAAAATCAAGCCAGAATGAGTTCAAGGAATTAGTAATGAACAAAAAGGGACAGCTCCTCAGCAGGTATAAATCCACCAGAACTATGCTGATTTAGACCAGCTAAAGAGGTGCCTACGTGCAGTTAGTAAATGCAGAAAAACCTCAACCTTTCACTCCTGGATGCTAAGTGAAAGAAAGAAAAGGCAGCGGACATGAAGATGAATTTCTGAATTTTAGGAGTATAACATGCTAAAACTTTTCAGACAATATATTCACCCAGAAATGCGGTCAGAGATCTGATGTAACTATTTGCACACTTGGACCTATTCACCAGGCAGCACTGGGCAAAGAGATTAAAGCCAGAGCACTCACAGTTCTGAAACATTTTGTTTCAATGTTTTTTGAAGCATTATTAGAGTTTTTCATACAAAGTATTTTAAACTGACAAAAGTTAATAACTGAAAAGATGTTAAAAATCTATTTCAGGTTGGAAAAATGTTTCACTTGACCTAAGATAATTTGGGGTGGTTCATTTTTGTTCAGAAAATTGAAAATCCATCCTTTTCCAGGCTCTGTATCTCAGGCCATTTAGAGATTCTGCTATTCACTCTAATCTCAGAAGCATCTAAAATACAATCAAAAACTATATATTTCCAGTGTGTATAAATGATTACTCTTTAAACAATGCAGTATTCATAAACATAAAAGCTTACTCCAAATTCAAGTGAGAGTAAAAAGATCTGTATTTATGTTTAGGAATATAAATTCTTAAATGAATGAAAGATTCTATGACATGAACCACAAATAAAAAGACAATATACGTCTACATATGTATATGGAGATACTTAGCAGTGTAGACAAAACAATTCCTGAAGAACATTCTGGAAAATATAAAGCACAAAATTTGCACAATATTAGTTATAAATGGCCTCTTTTTTAATGTATAGCATATAATAATTCAGTTAAGGAATACCTTCTCTAATTGGTAACACTAGCAGAGTAGCACTCTTAACTTCATTTAAAGGCTCCACACGCAGAAAAGTGCGGGCATTAAAGCTGGCCATGACTTTCTATACAAGCTTACCTAAAGACTTTGACCAGCCTTCCAAAACACAGGAATAAAGGAATTATCTGATATAGAGCAAGCGTAAGATCCTAAGCTGTTGTTCTCTTACAGTCTCAAGCATGAACCTAAGAAAAAGACACATCTGGCCACAGAGAGGAGCTTTAGACAGCACAGACATGGTGTGAGAAGAAAAATATGGACACTAGTTATCCTGGGAGGAAGAGGGATAAGACCTTAAGGGCCTCCGTGCTCAGTAGAGAAAGCGAGACAAGTGTCTTTTCTGTTTTGTACACACACATAAGAAACTGCAGCATTTCTTTCCCCCTGGTATATACAACATGAGCAACACCACTGAAGCAAATAGCTGTAGATGCATGTGATCCTGGTGTGACTCAACAGAGAATTTTCCTCCAGTCCCTGACAGCAAGAATCAAGCTCTTCTCTCACTCACATTAATGAAGTTCTCTACCACCTGATACGTTCATACTTAATATTCTTGTAAGTGTGCCAGGTTGCTTTAATAGATACTGCAATATCTACAGATCAAACTTTATCTCAACTCTGTCACAGCCCAAAGGAAAAAGTATCCCAACAGAGAAGCTTGAGAGGGGAATCAGCAAATCTAGACACCTTTCTCAGTACTAACTTCCCTGTGTGTTCTTGTACTTGCAACGCTGATAGATCATGCTTTGTTTTACAAAAGAAAATTCATTAAATACTTATAAAGAATTCTGTGTTTCTCAGAGGGAAATACTTACCTATGTTCAATATTAATAGAAATAGCATACTGAATAAGCTAAAGCAATCTATCTCAATTTAAGTCAATATAAACATTTTTGTATCATCTCCCCAGCATAATCTTCCTGCTAACTGCTGCTTAATGGCTGCTTTCTAAGACCGGTTTAAAAAATTGTTTGCACAATCAAAACTGCATCATGTGCATTTTAAACAAGAGTAGAGCCAGAAGCTAGCTCTAATAGCACCCTCCCCTGCCTCACCCAGTGAAGTCCACAGTAATGTACATTTTCAATTACTCTCCTCCATTCAAAATTCAACAAACTGTCATGTTAGCAACAATTGTGGCTCGTTGGCAAAACCTAACACTATTATTACACACAAACTGTGAGGACAAAAATAGCGTCATTCCTCATTGAAAGAAATGTTCTTGTAGAGCTCCATCCAGCAGCAATAGATGGCACAATTTAGGCTATACGGTTTCCAAGCAGAGCAAGGTCATTTAAATATCATTTTCAAGCAATCACTAGCTTTGCTTCAGAAAATATAGCAGCATCCAATATCTAATTATTATCCTGAAACATTCTACACACTGTTATCTCAGAACATGAAAACGAACTTTATTTGTCTCTTCAAACATTGAACAGTTTAATGTTATGATAAATCAGACTGAACTAGAATTAATAACTATCAGGTGCAGAATATTATTATACTAATTCATAAAGCACCAATCACATTTTCTAGTATGATGAATTATCTTGCTAATGAGAGCTGAAATATAATAGAGCAGCTAATAGACAGACTCTTTTAACTCATGTAATATAAGTTACTTCATACTCAGTTACTTAGTTTAATCAGGAAAAGTATTACTGTATTATATTTTCACGTTCCTTGGGGAGATAGCATCTCTTTTGATGGAAAGCAAGGTTACTTGGGAATAACAGGTCATCTTCATCAACCAAGTATGTCACCTACATTATCTCATGATTTCTACTTGTTTGGGAACATACTGAGCAATGAATACCAGCCAGCTGGTGGGTGGTAACGTGCAGACTCACTGCCTACACAGTCGCTGCCTCTAACTCCACTGTAAATAGAATATAATTTGACATAATTTATTTCCTAAAGAGAAGAGGGGTAAATCGTCTCAGAGTATATCCATATGGGCAGTAACCACAGAAGGGCTAATCCCCCTTTTCTTGTTTGTGTTGCCATACTGTGGGTCCCCCCATTGTATTTAAAATGGGGACAACAGAAGAAAAACATTGGCCAGAATCTCATAAAGATGTGTTCTCTCTCTTAAGCTTCAGGAAAGGTAGAACACCACATCTGGAAATGTGAAAAAATACCACATTGAGTTAGTACAGTATTACGTATGATCAAAAGTTCTGAAGTAGAACCATGTGAAATGTTTGCAAAAGAACATGATGAAACTATCCAATATATGATTGACTTCATGTGATGTTATAAATTTGCACACGGAAGGATGACTAGAGTTAATGAAACTCAATTTAATAATAGCCAGGGTGTACTTTCTATGTGTTACAGAACAGCTCGGTTCCTAAATTTGAAAACCTTGATTATATTATTCAATTTTCTTGAACCCCAAGCTCAAAGCTATACTGCCGTCCAGTGAAAGACACTTAGGGAAATGTTTGCAGCAACCCTAACAAATGAAAACCACAGTGCTCTGCACAGCTCTTTTCTGCTAATGCAGTCCCGGTCACATCTGGTGCTTCTTTTATCCTAAAACAAAGATAAATTCATATGCGAGAACAAAGAGATATGCATGTCATTTGGTGTTATTTTACAAAAGAGAATGAAAAAAAAAAAACTTTCTGGTTTTCCCATGTCAGCAATCAGAGCTTTAAATCCATGAAAGGAGATTTGCATTCATTATTTAACCACAAGGCAAGACAACATTTTTAGAAAGCATCCAAGATTGACTAAACTTCCCCATGGGTCTCCTTTCAGACATATCTTCTGCAACCCCTCGCACTACAAACATTCCACTAGAAAAATGCATCTGCCAGGTTTTAAGATCTCTGCAATGCACCTTATTAGCATATTATTTTCCTAGCCCACCCCCAATCAATAATACTTACCTTTCTGTTACAGCAGTTGATAGTTCTTAATCCATTCTACAGTATCTCACTCAGCCTGCAGCTCTGGATGTGTCCTGATTTTAGAGCTTGTCATCCCTGAAAATACCTCAGATAATTGTTTGATTCTCTTCCTAAATCCACCAGCAATTTTGGAAACTTGCATTACAAATAAAATTATGAGTTTCTTTAGCTTCAAAACTGCTGTTATTAATTATTACCATGGAAAATATTATTTAGTGACTTAGGGCCTGATCCTGTTTCCACTGAACTCAATTGCAGGACTCCCATTGCCTTCAGAGGAAGTAGGATCAGGTTTTAACCTCCAAAGGCTTAAACACATCATTCGTAGGACTTGAATGGGCTTTACAATATAATTTTGCTTAACTCAAACATCCTGTAAGAGGTCAGCACATTCAAATGCTGAACTCTGACGCTGGAAAACTGAACAGTGGGAGAAAGCTGAAGGTTTACTTCTGCATTCTGTGGTGTGTGACAGTGATTGCAATTGCTGCAGGGAGTGCTAGAAATTAAACTGCTGCAGGTAGCTCCTGGTGCACGGTCTGGTGCTGAGCAGAATTTCTCATAAACACAGCAGGACAATCTGAGTAATCTAAGAATGCAGAAGGAAATGGAGTGGTGGGGTAAATATTTTTGGCATTATGTGGGTCAGAAGCAAGACTTTAATCCCCTCTTAAACTTTTGCTAGTTCTGCAGAAACCACCATAAGCAAACCACTACAATAAAAATGGCATTATTTCCCCACCAAATAAAGAGGAAAAAGCCTCATACACAGAAATTCAGGGCATATTATAATTGACCTTTGCTGCTTGAAGATTTGAGCCCCATTCTGGGAAATCATTACTCACATGCTTGATCAACTGTGTGCACCTCTTTGCCTTACTGACTTCAATTGGACTGGCTTCACGTGTGAAGTTAGGTATATCTATAGTTATGTTTAGGATTGTCACTTGAGCCGCAAGCTCTCTAGGCCATGCTATGTCTACATCATTACCCATTACTAAGCAGAGTCCGTAGTAGCAAATGTGATAATTGTGTGCTGAATTATACAGCTCACATGAAGCAAAATAGAGCACTTGGATTTTGTTCACATATTATTATTATTGTGATGGATATTTTTGAACGATAAGTACTTCCCACACCAAGTGATGCAACTGCTCAAATTCATCTCTGGGCAAAACATGTGTGACTCTATTTACGTTACAGATCTATTTCATATGGTTTGAATTACGTCTGGTGGCTGCACATTTAGACTCCAATTTGGCAATCAGAGCCACATGTGTTGACATGTAAATTTACACAGACTTAAGCCAGAATTTGCTTTTTTGACAAAACCAAACATCTGATCCCCTTTCTTAGAAACATCAATACAAGTAAAATCCTGTTGACTTCAGTGGCAACTACCTAAACCTTATACCACTTAGAGATAGCTACCAGCATTACAGTATGTCGAGAATATGTCTACTTCAGCATTTTATTTCAAACCCAGAATTCATTTTGCTTCCCCATCATCCCCATTCACCACATTTTGCCTCACACTGCAGGGCTTTCTCAGGTTGCGCAAACTTGATTCCTCCTGGATGAAACTAGGCTAGAAGATGCAGTCCCAGCACATCTACTGTGCATCAGCTGCTAATGGGCACTCAGGCCATGGGATCAGAAGAGAGCTAGTGGATATGAAATCCCCAGCACACATGCGATGAATGTTGAATCCTCAGAACATGAAAACGAACTTACCAGCTTACCAGAACAGAACACACTGCATCCATATTTGGCTACCTATTACATTCACTCTACTCATATTCCTCTGTACTAGGACTTTTGTCAATACGTTGATGTTTACATCTATCCTCTTTCTACATATGAACAAGCCTAAACATTAAGTTACGTATGTATTATTTCCTTCATACTTCAATTTCCAACTCTGCTGCAGAGAGATAACTAAACAGTGATGAAAAAGTTCAAATGCTATGTTAGGTTTTGCTAAACTGAACATAGCTGCACCCTAAATTTATCTGCTTTTGTTACTGAATGTTTAGCATCAACTGTTAATACAGATACCGTTGCAGCCTTTCTGTTAGCACTGTAAACATTTCCCTTAAATCAGCAGTTCTCACACTAGGAGACCTATGAAGAAATCAATGCTATCTGAATCAGAACATCCTTTTCACTCACTCCTCCCAATCTCTGTAGCAATTTGCAAAGCCCAATTTGTCCTTTTGCTCAGTTTCACTAATCCAAGATGAAGATCTTAAAATCTCCCAAGTGGCCTTTAATTAATGGCTGTCATGAATACACAAACACACTTTCACTCAGACTGACAATGGAAGGAACAAATATATCTGCAGTCCTTTAGGATTTATTGACAGTCTTTTCTCAAAGTATAGCTTGCAGAGCTGTTGCTTATTTCCTTGTTTGCCCTCTAAGTGACCAGAATGCCTGACATAACTTCAGCAAGGGAAATAAGAAGGATTTAGTTCACCTTTCTCTGTTTTACTTGGCAAAGAAACACATCAAATATACTCACAATAAGTATACCTACTCTCCAGTACGTTTAGATCTCAAGCTTCAGCTCTTGAAGAACTTTCTTAGGAAAACTCTCCTTTCTGCAAAATTCTTCCTTTTTCTAAAGTTATAGCATCACAGATATAGAAAGACAGGCCAAATCTTAATTCAAAAATGGAAAGATAATTTGTATATTTCCCACTGCATCACAGATATTAATTCACTCTGTGTACAGCCGCTCTGCTGCACCATTACAATGCACATGATGAATTCCTTGACATCTGCATTGGTTGCATTAACAGAGATGTCAGAGAAATGTACTCCTTTAGAGAGTTATTGACAGGATCAGAATGCCATTGCTCTTTCTAATACCACTTCCTCCTTCCCATGGTTAGCAAGGCTGTTTCTGTTTATAGCAAAAATATAATCTGTTTATAAGAGATCTTTAATCCCACTTTCTTTATGGAGGCTTACATTAGTAAGCAGAGTAATGAATATTTTAACAGACTACTGGAAGTTTGCTGCAGTTGATGTTTGGAACATGCTACTTACTTATAGGGATCCCACTCATGAGCACAATGGAAGCATCACTGCAAATTACAGTCTTCTCTCTGTGGTAGGCTCACACCAGAACTGCTCTGTGGACTGAAAAAGACCAAGCCACATAAGTCATGTCTCTGCTGTCACAATTTAGCAGACATGAAAAAAAAAAAAAAAGAAAAAAGTGGCTATGTAAACCAGCAGCAGGATTGCACAGAATAAGCCTTTACCAGCTATTCAGCATGACCTGGAGATGCAAAGAGGTAATCAGTAAAGTAAGAATATCTAAAGCAGTGTGAGATCTGCCATGAAATATAAACACAATACTCTTACAATAAGTAAGATGTCAACTGAGCTGGGCAGATGAGGTAAAGGAAGACTCCAAGATACTGGACTTGGACTGATGCCTCAGAGGCATCCTGTGGCTCCCATTGGGTGGGATATGTAACAGGACACTTTTCCATAGGCTTCATAGGTACCTCATAGGCCTGGGCTTGTCCAGCTCAGCAGTGGGAAAGGAATTTCATAGAAAAGAATGTTTCATTTCACAGAAACCGCATGTTGGGAAAACATGCAGTTTATTATTTGCAAGTTTGCTTGAAAGCTGAGAAAAAGTGTGGGTGTTCTTTTAAAACAAAAAAAAAGTGAAAAACGTATAATTACTTCATAGCAGTTAGTATAAGTAACAATACTGAACAAATTGCAGTGATTACAAAATCCTCTATAAATATGGTTAGCACTATTCTTGACAATAATTAGTGAACAGCATCTTCTCAATAGTAACATGATTAATATTTATTCTGATGTGGTTTTTGTTCTGGAAGAAGGGAGGGGACAAAAGGAAAGAGAGATAACATTCTGAGAGCTGAGTGTGTTTGAGAAGCAGAACCAAAAGCATAGAAAAATCTGCTTTATTTTTCTGCTTACTGTCATTGCCCCCTCCCCTCAAAAAGGCAATGCAAATGGTGCTTTACTGGTTTTAAAAGTAAAGCCAGAAATTATGTGGAGTTGGGACTGCTGAATTATTCATGAGTTCTGATTGAATGGGATCATTATCTTTGTCCTTACAAGCTAATAAATACTGTCTAATGCCTGGGTACTGTTTTGATCTAATAGTGTCAGGAAAGAAAAAAAAAAAAAAAGAAAAAAAGACTTCTTTTTTGCAAGCTAGAGCCTAAATTAGGGAGGAGCTCCCTGATGAGTTCATTGCAGGAAAACCATGGGGTTTTTTCCCTTCCATTGACTACAAGGTTCCTTTTGCAGTTCTCAATCTCATTTGCAGCAAAGGCATTTTAACTTGGGCATGAGGTTAAGATGTTGCTCAGTGGTTTCTATACAATGACTTATCATTTCTTATTCCTTTCCTATTTTCACTCGTATTCTCCCCCCCCCCGCCGACGCCACCCCCTCCCCAC
>JAOXNG010000042.1:15472806-15484177 GCA_028566535.1 Scolopax minor | reverse complement strand
AACGAGATTTCTAATCTCTTGCACCTTACAGTACAAAATACCCAAAACTAAAATACTTTGAGGCAGTCAGAGCACAGGAAACGATTATGCTATCTAATCATCTGCCTGTCAGCAGTCAAATAATTTTAAATTGCATTGTTCTGTGATTTATTTCAGGACTGATTGTGGTGAGTCTGTATTCACTTGATTTAATATCACTATAAACTAAACGTTGTATGGAACCTAAATTAATGTTCTGCTTGGAGAGCTATCAAAGAAGGAGGTGAATTTGCTAGAGGTGCAATGCCACACAATGTTTGTTGATAACATTTGAAACAACAAAAAAGGTTTTTAAAACCCACATAAATTAAAATTAAAGCCAGGACATTTCATTGGATAGCTTTACAGATGCTTTCTTGAGGATTACTTTTGGAACAGGACTTGTTTCAATAAGAGGAAATAATTAGGATATTATTACAAGTTAAAAAACCCTTCATAATTAGATAGGGATTAGTAACTTCGTTTTCATATGATTAACACAATAAAACCCATTTTTCCCCAAAGTAATCGGAGGCCTGTTAAGCAACATGAGATCATATATCAAGGGGCCTTTTAGTAATTCAGCAGTTTGTAACATTTACACAGACTGAAGTCTTCCACAAAACAGCTGGCTTCATTCTACCAAGAAAACCCACAGTTTTGGGTGCATTTATTTTGAGGTCTAACAAAACCCTTGAAATTGTGCCATTTAATTAAGGATTTTTTAACAAGAGTTAGAAGCGTGTGAACAGCTAGAGAAAAAGTGTGAACAGTTTCTCAAATAGTGGATTGGTAATAGGTCAAATAGGTCTCTGTTCGTCTCAGTTTAACATGGGAGGACCCACCTGGTACGTCTGGATTTTAAGAAGTAAGAATCTCCTAATAATTGGCACACTTCAAGCTTACAAATGCCTAGTTTTATAGTATTTTGTTAGTAAAATTGGGTTGAGTGCTTAGCTCCATTATGATGACTAGCCTAAACATGAAGCGAATTATTGACACATTTGCTCTTTGTACACACAGCTCATAAACAATAAGTAATAAAGAACAGATGTGATGTAAATTTAGCTTCCTGAGTCTATTCAGTGGAATAATTCTCCAAACGTTACCTTTTTTAGTCTCCCTTTTTAGTGCTTTTAACTGCAGTGAAAATACAAAATTGTTCCTTTTGTTGTTATTAAGTAGGGACGTGATCACCCATTCTGGCTTTTCCGCATTTTCTGCATATGATGCCCGTCATTGCAGCCAATGAGACCTTCAGACAGTAGCCATTATCTGTCACACTCCTGGACCAAAATAACAAATAATATGCCTGGAGGTGCTGCGTTTTGTGACTGCTAGTTTCCCCGCATGGCATATGCCTAGATCGACTCAGATGAGAGGTGATTGCACAAAACTGTGATTGTGAGATGACTTAGCAGAACCCGTGATGATGTCCTAATGGCCTCCTGCAGAGGGGAACAGGGGTAATTGTTTGTCAGGGGAAGGAACACATCTGTAAGGAGGCATCCTCTGCAAACCAAGCAGCCATGTGGAAAAAAGAAAGGGAGAATCACAGTGCTGCAAGGCTGCATTCGAACCTAATAAAATGAATAACAAAAAGAGGTGAAAAATTAAACAAGGTATGAAACTACCAGGTTAAAAAGGCTGTTAGCGGTGGTCTCTGGATTAAAAAGAAAGCAAGTTGTCTGCAGACAGCATGGTTCTTTTAAAATGATTATGTGAAATTCTGTGACTCCAAGCAAGGAAAGTTAAAGCAAACAACCCAGGAAATGTAAACGCATTCCCCCACAGCAAAAATGGGCCCAGAGCAACCAGTATCCCTGTACGTCCTCACTTAGAACAAGGTGGCTTGCTAGCCACCAACCCTCTGTTGCAAAATTTTCTTCTTTCAGCTTTTTAATTTTCCATTTAAAATATTTACTTTCCATGTGATCACTGCATGAGAACTGACATCATCCCACCACCCTTTCTAGAGCAAAGCTATTGGAATGAAGAAATGAGAAACCATCAATGTCAAGCCAGGCAATTAGGGCATCAGTCACATCAGTGGGAAGTTGCCTTTAATGTCAGCTGGGGCAGAAACAGGCCCTTAGAGTATATTAAGGACCTTATTTTATACTCTTTCAACATCTTCTATTTGATCAGAAATAAAATGGAGCAAACAAGCTAATTAATCGCATTCAGAATTAATTCCCCAGTCTTTTCAGTCTACATCTTAATTATTTATTTTTTAACTACAGAATAACAAACATTCTAATCCCAACAGAAGTAATATTTACTAGAAATAAATCAACTGATTATAACTTCCTTGACCTATAAGCTACAGGAAAGAGTCAAAATTCTTTAAGTTTCATAAAATCATGTGTACTCATTATTCCATTCATTACACCTTACCGATGAGCATCTGGAAAAGGTCCACACAAAATAAGATTTAGTTCCTATACTAATGTAGGAAGGCTGTGCTTTTTTTTTTTTTTTTTTTAAATGACGGCTCCTAAACTCTCTATAAAATAAGCAGAGCATTGAAAAATACCTCCTAATCAGATCTACCTGCTATTGAAAAAGCATCTACCACAAGTAATTAACTGAGACTTGTAAAAAGAATTGGACAAATAATAGCTCTTTTTGTTTTGATGGGTAACTTGGGCCAAATAAAAATATTTCAAGAAACAAACATTACAGAAATCAAAATAGCAATTACTCTGCACCAACCTAGAGTAAATTTCTTCATTTCATTTTCAAATAACTTATTTTAACACCTTTTCCCCAAATGGAGGTTGATTTTTAAACAGGATAAGAATCTCTGAAAAGTTAGTTTCACATTAAAATGTTCAAATGAAACATTTTGTCATATGCTAAAAAAAACCCCCTATATTTTCCTTCCCTTTTTTTTCTGCTACAGTTATCCACTACAATTAATCTAAATATTCAAATGCTTCTAATGCCTTTCAAAAATGCTACTTTACAGGAGATAATTTCCCTAGAACAAATGTTAGCCAGTCCTATTCACAAACATTTGTGATGAAGTTTTGAGTTAAGAATCTCTCTTCAAAACTATACCAAAGATATGCTAAAAGCAAACTCTAAGACTTATATAGGGAATGCTGTTCTGCAAATGAATGGAGTTTTGAGCACTGTACTATGCAATGAGTTCAACACTCTGGGTAGCGGTGTGGCACACAGGCATATGTTTTTCTACAGAAAATATCCGACAAGAATACAGGAGCATCAGTTAAGCAATGCATGAAAGTACTGACCTGTTTGACCATCAGCTGAAAAGAGGATGACCATTCCACTCTCTCTCAAAAAGCAGTGTTCCTTTTTGAAGGGAAAAAAAGGATGCTTGTTGCTTTAGTAACTATAATTACTCAAGAGTCTTCTTAGAGAAAAATACATTGGATGTTAACATAGTGGCAACATGAGGGCTGGTCACAAATTTATCTCAAAAGTGCGTTTAACAAGAAATTGGCCTTTCAACAAAACCACATGGTCTTGAGTTAAGTATTTATTTACCAGGAAAAAAAATAATTGAAAAAAAACTTAGAACTTTTTTTTTTCTGAAAAATGGTTGGGGCCTGTCCTGCCTTAGATATTCATAAAGGTGAGTTTTCTATCAGCAAACTCATCATGGGCAAGAAGTATGTACTGCTGAAGAAAGAAGGGTTTGTTTTCTCAATGACCTGCCCACATGTCCCACTACCTGCCCAGAACTCCTGAGGTGTACCTTCAGCCTCAAGCAAACTATGCAGCAGCAGCACCATAACAGAGGATGAAGATGGGTTTTCTGAACAAACAGAACTAACGTCTGACAAGTAACTTCTTAAAAATAGGGCAGGTCTATATACCACACAAGACATAACAAACACGAAAGTACAGATAACAGAGGAAAGACAGAAGTTAGTTTTTAGATTTTACTTGTTGGTTCTGTGCTTGTGTCAACAAACATATTTACATAGACTTCTGGTACCTGGGGAGTATGTTTTGAAGCTCAAAGTCAGAGCACTTATCCTTCTGCTAAATTCAGAGTCCATGGAAATCTGTAAAATTTCTATTCTACATGGAATATGCTACAATTTTTTAAACTTATAATAAATTCAAATTTTAAACAATTAGACTAGATGATCATTGTAGGTCCCTTCCAACTGAAATATTCTATTCTAAACAACTTTGAGACAGCAGAAATCTTTTCTAGTTCTTATACTGTGTGCTCAATTAAAGCTTACAATTTTTATGAGATTGGAAAATTATATGAAAACTTTTAAAAAACACTAAAGTGACAGGAAAGATAAAAATCACCATTTCTTTCCTAAAGTTTTACCCAATGAAGCTTAAAATTATGAAGTCATCATTTTGCCAGACTTTTAAAGTGTTAGTATCCAAGGTTCACCTGTCCTCACACATGACCCTTCAGACCTTAGTACAGCAAACATTGCTTTGGATTTTTTTTGTCTTAAACAATTTTTCCTGGCATCCATTTTTACTTTGCAAGGTCTGATTACACACATCTGTATTATGCAGAAGAATCTTGTCCCCACTATTGAATGGGCAAATCTAGGGATGAGTTAATAAGTGGATTATGGGCTGAATGCATTGAGAGAGGTATTTTTAATTAATTTGTTTAAAATACAATATCTAGGTTATCTGTGCAATGGATGCAGACATGCCAAGCTGGCTTTGCAGTTTCAGTTCAGTGATCCAATCCTTTCTATTAGTTAGGTTCTACTAGTTGCTATTTAAAATTGGATATACTTTTCTGGGGGTGTTTCAGTAAAGCAGAGCTACTATGTTCTGAGACAGGACTGTTTGAGTGCCTTTGCACTGCTTTGCAGAGGCTTTGTGTTCTAGTACAATAGTGATTCCTGTTCCCACTGCAGTGTTTGGGCTGCAGAGTGCCTAGACTAACAGCGTCCAGGCTTGGAGTGGTGGGATGCCTGGAAAGCTTCCTGGGTGCTGTGGGGCAAGCAGAGAAGGGAGCCTTGATGGACCAGAACTGACCCTGTGCATTCTGCATCACCTTTTCCACAGGTTCCGCAACACTCACACTATCAACATTTACCATCTGAGTTATCAAAATCTCAGGCTATCCTGAGAGCTGGAGAGCTGACTCTATAGTCATCTGTTTGGGAGGAATAGAAAAAAAAAATCTGTAATCCAACAGAAACTGACTATCTATAGAATATCTCTATTTTTAAAAGATCTGAAGAGTAATTGTTGGACCATAGGGATTTCAGAGTACAAATATCTTTGCATATTTTAATTTTGAGGAAAAAAATGAGATATGAAAAATAATTATTCCTAGTAGGAAAAATAATTTGATTTCTTGAACAGTAAGAAAGAATGTAAGATACCATATTTACTGTTTCACTATAAAAAATGAACAATAAATAGTCTTCACAAACATAAAATAAATTTTTTATATCTGTTTTTAATCATGTAGATTTTAACCATGGTTAAATTACTCAATAGGGATTAAATAGCAGGAATAGCCTGCCAACATCACAGCTGAAACGAACTTCAGGAGTTTCTGGCATTCCACCTATAGAATCAACATCATCTAGATGGGAACGGAGTAATAGCAAGAGATCTCATCAGGAGTATAGCACATCCAGGTAAGCACTTAACCACATTTAAAGGGCAATAATAAATGTAGCCTTTCTAAAATGTTCATGTCTGTAATGTTGAAACATGGCAGTGGAAGTATTTAATGTAAAATCTTGTGAATTAGTCTCAAATTCTCACAGCATAAGCTGGAAAATGTTTCAAGGTAATTATATGCTTTATAACTTTGATCTGAAGTAGCAATCGGGTCATTCTGAGATTGAATGGCGTGCTCTGTTAGAATAAGTAGGCTTGCACATCAGGTTTAGTAGGAAATGGGAAAAAAAAGAAGTCCAACATACATGATTGCAAAACAAACTAGCTTAATCTCTAAACCTAAAAAGGAGGAGGACTGACTTCCTGACTTTTTGCTTAAAATGCATATCACTTTCCAACTTCTACATACATCAGAATTTGTTTTCTAATTAAAAAGGTGATATAACTTTCTTGCATTTGGTAACCACTGTTGTGTGTACTGCAACATTTACTATTCCTATGGCCATCAAGGAAGTAGTAAGGTGGTTAAAAAAGTCATCTCTTCTCTACTTGTTAGTTAATATGATGCAAATAAAGCTTTTCCTTCCAGAATTAAGATTACATTTTGAATTAGGATTAAAAATAAATATCCTGGTTTTTTCCTTTTTGTTTAATGTTGTATATGAGTGAAACTTTACATAATCAGTTTTATTTAAATGTGTAAATACGTATGGCTTTGCTCAATATCTTGTAAGAAAAGTACAACAGATGGTTGAAATTGTGTTGCAGCTTAAATCCTTAAAAATGTGTGTGGTTTTACGATTTTTTAATACTTAGTATCTCTAAAGACTTTAATAGTTTTACACAGATAATAGGAAAAGTATAATAGATGCATTTTTCTAAAGAAAATATGAGTTATCCTGATAGTTACAAATTACTAATAATTACTAGCAGTGGATGAAACTTTATTCACATATGTCTAAGAATTTATTTATCAATATTATATTTAATTTTAAATTGAACCATTTAAATAATTTTGCCCTTGAATAAAGTGGCTTTTTCCCCTTGAATAAAATAAGCTCTTCAGGTTTTTACATAGTAAAACTTAATTGGTTTCTGTGTATAAAATATAATTGAAGATGCTAGTAGTGGTTTAAAGACTGTATTTTCATGCTGATTTGGTTATCAGTGTTTGAAAGAATCTCCCCAGTTATATCCACTGGCAATAACCAGAGACCAGAGAAATTGCTTTAAACTAAAAAACAATGGAACTTCAGTTTGAGTCTCAGGACTTCTGGTGCATATGCAGTGTACATTTACAGAGGGTTTTCTTGCAGTTCCTAAATTGCCTTTAGCCTGAACACTACGGAGTTCTGAGGGAAAAAAGGGCTCTCTGTGTCCTGGAGCAGAGTCAGCCGAGGTACTGGTCACCACCCAGGTATCCTCTGCTTACACCTTTCTCCATGGGAGAATGGTCTCCATGACATCCTTGAGGAAGAAAACTGCCTTTTGTGAGTGTGGGGGAAGGCACGGGATGAGGTTTCTGGCAGATCTGCTGATCTCTCAGCCTAATGGCTCAGGAGCCTCTTTGACTTCTTTAAATCTTAGAGCTCCTTTCCCTTGGGAGAAAGCTGAGAGTGCAGACCCTGGAGAGATATTAATCTTTAAGGAAGCCACAGCTCTTATTTTCATCTGGAAATTCTTCCTTTGCCAGTGGGATGGCAGCAGCCCTGACCCCTGCAGCACCCTCTTGAATGCAGTACAATTGCTCCCTGTTATCAGTTGCTGCTTCCACCCAGAGCTTGCCCAGTAAACAAACAGGAGTTAAAACACAAACAGACAGACAGAAGCAGCGCAGAGCAGACACTTAAGAATGGAAAGGCCTCCAATTCAGCTTCCTATTCCCCTGGATTAAACCACAACTACAGCACCACTTGTCCTATGTCACTTGAATTTTGTTTTTAAGAAGTCAGCTTGGTGTCCAAGCTGTAAGAGGGCTGCCTGTAGCAATCATGTTCCATGCAAGCAAAAAAGTTAATGATAATCCAACAAAGCACCCTTTAAACCCCCTTAAACAGGGGTGAATTACACCCTCGGCAAATATTTCCCGTTCTGTGTACTCCTGCACTGCCAAGCACAGAGATCCCATCCAGCAAAAATGATATGGACTAAAGTCTACCTGGACAACTCTGATGGGAGAGAGACTCCTGCTGTTTCATAGTTAATTGTTTAGTAATCTCTTTTTTTGCAGTCTCAAAGAAACTGCATAGAGGGCTTTGGTCTCAATTTCAGTAAGTCCAGTATCTCGTATTTGTGATATCACAATTTCATTCCTAATCAGGCTCCTAAATATTTCTGAAGATTAGGTTTGAATGTCTGAGTTAAACAAGACACTTCAGCTTCACAAAAAAAATGGTGATCTGGTTCCTATCTGGATATGTTCAGGTGACTGATGTATATTCTTTATCTTGCCAGAGCAACTACCCTCAGAGTACAGTTGGCTGTATGTGGAATAGAGCTTGTTTGCCAAAGCAATCTGAGGAGCTGTCCACCTACAGGAAAGGTGGCACGAACTGAAGCTCTGGTTAAAAAAACCTGCTTATAAGGCACTGGTGCAGCAAGGTTTGTGACTAACATGGTTTTATGATTTCTCTTTTCCAAGTGTTTAAAAGTCTGTTAAAGCAACCATAAATAGCAATCAAAAGACATAAGAAAAGTCCCAAACCAAAGAAATCAACTTAGCATTGAAACTTAGTTTATGACAGTCTCAATGGCACAAACTAGCTCCTCTATGTTTTTTTTAAACTCATTGTTGGCTCATGCTCACCCAATATACAGAGGTCCCCTCTGCAAAGTCATGATGGGCTGAATATCTTCTACAAACAATAAATTTTTAGATGACATCATAAAATGACACATTAAACTTACAGACAATAGACAGGAACATACATTGGCTTACCCACTGTACATATCTATTTAAAACTTTAAAAGAATATACACAAAATGTACACTTAATTCACAAAGTAAAACAGCCCTCAACATCTCCTATTTTGCAGGGCTATGCATTTCTTCTATTAAAACTCCACACATGGAACTATCTCTGCGCCAGCTCCTCTTTGTAAGCAAGAGCATCACTTCAAGGTAAATTAGTTCTTCATGTATATGTAACAGAAGCAGCAAAAGCTCATCCTCTAGTCATCACTGTCACTCCCAGACTCACTCAACTGCAAGTCATTTCCTAGGGAAAACAAAAAACAACACAAGTTGGTAGACGTTAATTCACGTTTCATGGCCATCAAACCAAAGAACAGTCACATTTACACTGGAAGATGTAAATAAGAGTAACACAAGAAATGAACGCAAACATCATCTGTCATTTAATGGAACCAGTCCCTGAGAATATGAAGAGCTGCACGGGGCTAACACACAGTTGGATCCAAGCCAAACCGAGTGTCCTTGGTTCCAGAGCCACCAAAGTTTCTTCTGATGGGAGAACAGCACTCCCCACATGAGCACCTGCAGAAGGCATTCTACATTCTTCACACAGCCAAGCTCCCCTATATAGTTCTGGAACAAGGCAGTGGGGAATTCCCCAGCTTTCTTGGCCCTTCTAAAATAGAAAACTTTTTGTATTAAGGCCATTTGGGTAGCCAAGGCAAGGCCTCCACATGGCAATAAAGCAAAAGAAATGTTAAAGTCATAGCAACTCAAAGCTTTTAGCTGAACAAAGCTGACATGTGCTGTCACAGTGAAGGCACCCCTCCAAAGTGCAAAGAGAGATCAAACAAAATGCCCGGATACGGATCAAACCAACAGTCTCAGACCTGGTTTTGCAGAACACTTGTGACTTGGTGAGGTGGAGGGAATAAAAGGGAGCAAGAATCATGCATGTGTTCTACTAACCAAGCCTAGCTCTTCCAGCATTCTCCTACAGCTTTGCCCCAAACAGCTGCAGAGTAGTTATGCAATGGCTATGTCCTGGATTTCTTCATCTCCTCTTCCTTTTTATGAAACGAGAACTTGAATTAGGGGCGATTTTCCCCATATAGAGGATCACAAGTGACTTGAATGCTCAAGGACACATTAATCCTTGGCAAAAGGATTTTAAATCCAAAGGCAAAAATCATTGCCTGAAAAAAAGAGCTACCCTACTATATTTTCCTGGAGTCAGAGGCTTCTTGGTATTGTATTGTTGGTATTGGTCCAGGAGAATCCGGGAAGAGGCAGGTCACAACAGGAAACAGAAAGAGTCCTACTGGCTTTTTTGAACTTTAGATTTCACTTAGGCATTCATTACTGACAGGAAGACTGACAAGCCTCTCCACTTTTCCAGTAGGCCATTTCAATATTGTCTGTATATACACTTGTCTTGTAGAAGCTGGAAACCCTACATTTATCTGTATTTAAACTACACCAGTTTCCCTATGTATGGGTGCCAAGAGCTGTACGCAAACACACCTCAGGAGGACTTAAGAATAATTTATGATAACCAAGTTCAAGTTTCTTATAAACACAGTATTTTAAATCCACTGAGCTAGAATATATCTCATTTAGCATAAGGGAAGAGTGACACAGATGTGTATCATCTCCCTAGAGGTAGTCTCATGGGATAAACTTTAAAATAGTTTTTTACACTTTTTAAAGGGTAGAGTGAGTTTGTACTGATTCAGTGTTTGCCAATGCCATAGCTGTAATATTTTAACTAAACACATGACTCTTTAAATTTCCCTTCAAAACGTTGTATTTGTAAAGACACCATATAGAGTAAATATTCTGGCAAAGCAATGCACCTAATAACAAAGACCACAGAGACTGCATTTTTGACCAGAGGACAGCCTTGTGCCATTCATAATTCTTTACAGACCTTTAACTGACATAACTGGCAACCCAACTATTTATGTTTAATCTGTGTTTTCACATTAAAATAATTCCCATTCTCCAGTGTACCAGATCCTCCCACACTCATGCTTTTCTATCCACTCATTCTGCTTGGAGGCCTGAATTAATTAATGCTCAGTGCAGCCACTGCAGGATACCCACAGCCTCTAGACCAAACTGAATGTTCTCTACACCTTCAGACAGGTCTCAGCCCTCTGTTCAAAAAACCTATGCCCGTATTTCAGCCACTGCAACTCCCTGGGATTACTATTTGGCAAACTGCACTTCACAGAGTTAGCCTAACACACTAAGAAAATGACTGGTCCCAAGCAGCCTTCCACAGCGATAAGAGACAAGCCTTTACTTACTGAGCGTGTTCATGAGATGATTGCTTCCTTGTGGCCTGCTGGTGCCGTTAGCAACAGCATTCCTGTTGTTATACTGCTGATGCGGTGGCTGGGAAGGGGAAACGTGCGCTGGCTCTTCCCCCTCACTGCTGGAACTTTCATCTTCACTCCCAGATGAGCTTTCTGAATCTGATGAGCTGCTTCCACTGCTGCTGCTCATTTGCTCAATAATTTCAACCTCTGCTCTCAGCTCTGAAATAGAAGGACATTCGTCTGGTTGAAACCATAAACAGGGCCCCATGGAATTTTGGAAAAGAATGCAAGAATGCAATAGTTTTGTCAAGTATAATTTATCACAAAATATCTCACATGAAAGAGAGGGACAGGAAGGAAAAAAAAATCTGAAAGCTTTTTTACTTAGTTGTAGCCAAATTTAAAGAAGTGACAGCATAGGTTAGTATCATAAAACCTTCACTTCCACTATTATTATTTATATATGTTACACTCCTGAAAGTACTTCCTGCTTCATTACTTACACTACTCCAACAGCT
>JAOXNG010000042.1:15455011-15472706 GCA_028566535.1 Scolopax minor | reverse complement strand
CCAACAATATCGAGCCTGATACGGGACTAATGCCCTGCGAGCATTCGGCCTGAAGCTCTCTGCAACCCAGTGGTTATGGGACGAACTGGACTACTGCAAAAAGGCAGCCAAAATGCGGTCCCAGTGAAACGTAAGCAGAGGCCACAAAGGATTCTTCTGTCTGCTTAGCACAGAAGGAGAAGATACAGACACTGCAGAAGGAAGTAAAGCTCAAGATTACTTTGACAGATGTAAAGGGGTGCTGAGGCAGAAACAGCATGTGGTATTATGTTTAAAAAAAAAAAAAACCTGCTTTAGCCAAGTACAGATAAGGACAACTCACAGACTTTTAGAGTGCTCCAAAGGCATAGATCAGTGTGGAGCGTTAGCCTTTGAGCAGCACTTCTTTCTTCTGTGGACAGCAGGGGCATCTGACTAATACAAGATCACCTACAGTTCACTCTTGGAGACTTTAGAAGCTGTAAGAGGCCTCTTTATTCCCAGAGAGCCTGGGATAACCATTTTAAGGGATGACACACTCATAGTAGACTATGGTCGCGTGAAAGAAACAGCAGATTTCTTCCCTGGAAGAAGTTCTGAATCAAACGTCCCTTTCACTGACTCCACTATCCAAGCCATTTTAAAGGTGCTTGTCAGCCTTGGTCAGCTATTCTTCTCAGAAGCTTTCCTATTTTCCTAAACAGAGCACTTTCAAGTTGTAGCCCTGTTTGTCTCCTTCCTTTAAGTGGGATCAAATGGATTATCCTCTCATGACCCCTTTCCAGAGCTGCTCTCTGGAGCAATCCTGGGTTTGTTCAGGAGACCAAAGGGGGCTTAGCACCCCTTCAGAGCCTGTCAGTAAATCTGTGGAGACAAGAAACAGCTCTTTCAAAAGTAAAGTTTTAGCTCTTTGCCAAAGAATACACAATTTAGGAAAATAGGTCCAAAGCACAGAAAAGCACTATCTAAATATTTCATTACCTCAGCATAACCACTTTATTCCAAATGAACAAAGATCCAGCTCATTCCTGCCTCTCCTGGAAGACACAGCTGTCTTCCTTATGGTACTCTCCCTCTCTGCCTGTGTCTGCCTGTTCAACCTGCTGACAGAGCCTTCTATTTAATGAGAAGTTTAGGATTAAGGAAAAATAAACCTAATTCAGGTAAAGAATTATTTTTTTGGATCAGGTGGGTACATGCCACATGTATTCATGAATTAGTATGTTGCCCAATACATACTCCAGAAGTATTATGTAGGACGGATTTTCTCTTATCTCTGCCTTATTCTCAGCCCCTTTGTTTCTTTTGGAATCTCTTTGATTAACTCTGTGCTGCCTAATAGATAATTAAGGTCTTTTTATTTATCAAAAGTAAAGCTTATGGCTCTCTTAAGCTCCTCAGAGCCATATTAGAGTTTAGGGTGTATTTAATGAATAGTTTATAAACTGAATACTTTACAGGCTACTGTTCTCATGTAAGGAGACAAATGTCACACATTCATCATTCAAAGGTTTCTGCCTTGATTTTGGAGCAGTAAACTCATCACTCATTTGCTATTTGCTTGTCTTGGCCACAGGATTGTATAAGCAATAAAATGCTGTGCAATGAAACCTTCGCACTGACTATTCTGACAACAACTCATGAGACCCCTTAGAGAGCTAAAAGGAAAATTAAGATTTCTGGGTGGTCACTGTGGGTGGCACAGTGTCTGGCCCCACCCTATGCCCTCCCAAAGTAGTAGGGTATGGGCTACACACAGCCACATTATTCACATCTTATATTTGAGGGACACATGCACAATAGGAATGGATTCCCTGTATGTGGAGAGTAAGGAAAGAAAGGAAAAGACATTTATTCATCATCACAGTGCACCAGAAAATACTTCCATTATTCATACTTTCATGAAGTAGTGCTCAGAGTAAGAGCTCATCAGGGAAAAAAGTGAACTACTAGCAGCTCCCTCATGCCAAGGTTTGCATGTGATTGCTCAGATTAGAATGTGTCACTCAATTTACACTCACGTAGAAGACAAAGTAGAAGCAAACAGCTGGAAAAGATACAAAATGTCATCTTCCCTGTGTCCTACCAAGGGAACAAGTGTCCTTAAAACACCCATATTTGATATTTGTTTGTTTCCAAACACTGAGTATCCATAGCTTCCTCTAAGAGTAGCTTATTCTAGTGATTTTCACACTACAGTGTTAACACCCCTCATTATTGGGAAGTTTTTGAAATATCTAACCTGCATCACATTGAAGCCCACTCACAGTCATGGAAAACAATATATTATTTTCTTTTTATAGCAGCTATTTCTTTATGTGCTGCCTATTATCCTGTGCTTACACACGCAAACAGATTTCGGTATAATCTTATTTAGGCTTAATTACTCCTCTTCTAACCATTCCGTGTAGGTCACAACCTCTAAAAACTCTCACTGCCCTCCTCTGGACTACCTCCATTTGGTTCACAACTTATTTGAAGCAGAGTGTCCAAAACTGGAAACAATACATTGTTTCTCATGTTTATATCCTAGTCATTTGCAATTTTTGCAAGACCTTGCCAGTTTTTACTTGATTCTTATTTGTGGTCCACCATGATCACCACATAATTTTCTACAAAACTCTTATTTCACCAGTACTATCCAAATCGATTTCGTATATTTGTAAATCCCATGTCTCACTCCCCATTGGGAAGTCCTCTTAGTTTGGTGGCACTTGCGAATTTAATAAGCTACTCTCTAGCCTGTCAGTTAGGCCATTAATGAAAGCAAGAATAATGTCAGGCCTAGAACAGGAACCCCTGGATGCTCATACAACATGTAATTTGGTAGTGAACCATTGCTAACTACTTGATATGTACACATTTCTATACATTTTAGTGTCTTTCTAGCAATTAGAATAAAGCTGGGTGTTCTAGAAGTTTCTCACTTTCCCCCCCTCTTTAGGCATAATTGCTATATTTGCATTTTCTAACATCTAGGTAACTTGCCTGTCCTTCAGAAGTTCCTACAGATAAAGATAATTGTCAGAGGCTCTGAGAGTTCAACAACCAGCCCATTAAATACCAAGGACTAAATTCACCCACCCAGCAGCTGGCATGAAAATATCTTAATTGTATAAATACTGTGTAACCTGTTTCTTCCTTATTCTTTCTGTTAGTGCTGGTATTAGGCCACCTTATTGCAGCTGACCTTTATATTGAAATGTGACAAAAGGCACGACACTTGAGCCCTTCCACTGTCACCGTCAAATAGCCTTCCTGCTCTCTTGAATAGCTTCTCCCATTTATACACTTGCAGTTGGCCTTAGTAAGCTGACCCAGTTTCCACTTTGTGCAATCTTTCTTCTTATGTTTGAAGTATGTGAAGAGCTCTTGATTTAGCCAACTCAGGCTCTTACTGTATTTCTCATCTTTCCTCCTCAATGGGATAATTTGCACTGTGCCCGTAGTGTTTAAGGAACAGCCAGGTCCCTTCTTACCTTCTCCCTTAGACCTGCATCTTAACAATTCTATCTCTACTGTGTCTGCAGTAGACATATTTAGACTAATATTATTTCTGATCAAGGGCATCAAGGACCACAAAAATCAGGTTTGTGCTAAAATTATTTTTGATTTCAGTTACAGAACTCTTGGATAAACAGATTTTTCATCCAGGAGTGGCTGAATTATCTACACTCTTCCACATCTCCTAAACAACAGCTTTTCTTCCAACACTTTTACACTGATTGATAGGGAATTCATTAACAAGTGAAGGATTCAAATAGCCACTAGTCATGACCTCCAGTAAAAATAATATACTTACAGGTTAAAGCTGTGCAGCTTATTTTTCTTGAGATGCTAGTCTAATCATTTCAGTCTCAATTTTCTTGGGTATCCTCAGCTCCAACACATTCAATCTTTTTCCTTGAAGTCATTTTGGTAACATTGTAAGGATCTTCTGGCATCACTACACAAATAATAGCACAAAGAGCAAGAATTTTGACGTGCTACAAAACTGGAGCTTAACCCAATCTTTTAGATCTGCATCCATTGAGTTCTGGGTTTTGGAGGGTTGTTACTGCTTCTGACAGTTTTATTCAACTGCTTTTGATGGAGTTACCAAGGTTTGGATTCCCTTCACTTTGAAGTGATCCCAAGCTCCTAACTTAAAGTAAGTGCAATTTCTTTTAAACCAAACATGAAAGTGTGAGAATTTTCAGTGCATAATACAATATAGAGAAAAAAAAAATCCCAACCTATCCAATAATAGTGATTTTAGAGCAAGAGAGACCAAGGATTGATCCTTATACTCTGTAAAGGTTATAGTGAAGACATAAGGAGAGAATTAAATCATCATCTCAACTTTTCAAAGCAATCTAATTTAAGAGCATCTATGCCATTGATTTACGCTTTTGTTATTTAGCCACCTTTGAAAAATCCCTGCTCTATACTACCAAAACATTAGTGCTCCCTGTTTCTAACATTACTGAAAAAGTATAGATTGCCTGCAATTGGGCTACTGTGTATAATGCAAATTGGTAAGCATTTTTCCCCCCATAAAAAATGATTAGTTTACAATGTTTAGCAAGTTTACATTCTGGTCCAGACAAGATAAATCATTCACACAAAATTATACTGAACTTCAGTCAACATACCTTTAGTAAATATGCTTTGAAGTGTCGGAAATGAGATAGCTGTCAATTTTTAATTCCCCTACCCCCACCTCTTAAGAGAACAATACCTGTATATACCAAGTTTTCCTAAAATACCATTTTCAAAGAGTTCACAGGGTAAACATAATTTAGAACACCTTGATCACGAGTGATTGTTGAAAACGAGCTTTATACTGACAGAAATATTCAGTACTTCAATTACTCAGGGTTCAAGACTTGAAATAATTTCACCCAACTGACATTGTAACATCAAGGCAGAGCCAGAAAAGACAAAAAGCTACCGATATGAATGCAATAACTTTAAATCACCACACACAGACTGAAAAAAATGGTTATCTGCATAAGACAAGCTATTGTCTGGTCCATAATTTGCAGATGACCTAATAATGCAAATATCTGTATTTTTCACAAACCTTATAAAAATAATCTATTCTTTTAAATATCTGTATTCATATGTGTATTCAACTTAACCTTGTCATAGGAAGCAACTAATATCTTCAACATGCTGTGCCATTCTCCAAGTAGAAGGTGGTACATGTGTTTGATGGCCCAGTTCTATCCCAAAGAGCAGCAGCACGTAACTGCACCTACTCAGACAACATCCAATAAGCAACTGTGGCTCAAAGCAACACCTTATGTACTATTTTCTCATTCTTCTGAGGAGAGAAGGGGAAAGGGAGGGAGAACTGGACTCTAACACCAAGAAGGTCTGGTGAACAGCGTAAATGGCACCAGCTTTACTTTTGCTTGGTCTTATTTCATCCCCACAGAGAAAGACAGAAGCCAATGCCATATATATTCTCCTTATAATTTCACTCACAATTTGAGAAGGGGCAGGGGAAAAAAAGGGTGCTCATTTACTCCTATTGCTAAACAATAGAGATGAAGGTGCATATTACATTGCACAATGTATAGTCAAATATACTACACAGGAATTTGTAAAGAAGTGGTGTTAAAATTTTAAGTAACATGCCTAATAAAACTAATCTGATGAAAAATTGTTTCATGTTCATTCTGTAAACTATCAAAGGCAATTTGTAACCAGAGACACCAGATTTTTTACATAATGCACCTTTTCCGTATTATAATGTAAAAATCTGTGTTATTTGGTAAGAAGATAGGCAATGTGACTTTTTCCTAGATTTCCTGTTGTCACCAGGACAAGAGGCTTAGAGTTGCTCCCCACTCACTCCTCTTCTGGCCACCATTGGTCCAAAGATTCAGCAATAACCGTATGGGAAATGGCAGTAAGGGCAGGAATTACAATAGCAATGGTGCCAGGTTTTCCCATTGCAAATCCAGTAGTCCAGCCTACTATCTGGAATTAACCCTCTTACTCTATCCTAAACCTGCTCTTCTGTATTACCAACAAGTAACTAGTGTGTATGCAGTATGCACTGCACTGCAAACAGAGGAGGAAGAAGGCCTTGGGTGAGGATGCACTCCACACAGAAACCAGTGGCTGCTTCAGTGACCAAGGAGCCTAGACCAGTCCCTTCTAACCCTGTTTCCATGATACGTGCAGCACTGGGAAAAACTATTCTAGCTTAGAGTTTTACAGCCTGGGCTGACACTGAAAACTTTTTTGGAAGGCCAACTAGAGAAAGCCATTATTTACTTATACAATTCATCACTTTAAAATGGGATTTTTCTTTCTGATTAATTTTATTGATACAAACAACTTGTATTATTCCCCCATAAAAGTTAATAAAGAGCAACACATGGTACTTGAATTCATGCCATTGGCAATACCACAAAATGTTAATTGAAACAGCAACAACCCACTAACTTATAGCAATGACTGGCAGACACACTGGACTTACTAAATTTGGTGAACTAATGTGCACAGGAATGAACAGTGTAGTGAGAAAGAATAAAGCTTGAAGAAGAGTAGTTCAAACTGCAGTAGGACAATCAGTATTTTCCCTCTATCTTATACAGAAGTTAGTTGGTGGTGGGATGCTTGCTTATTATACATACATTACACCACACTTCAATGGTTCATCTGTACAGGCCAAAAGAGGCAAGAGCTGAAAATGAATTTGTCAATTTCTTGTGTCTACCCACTCGTTTATTCTGGAAAGCACATCCATAGAAATGTCACCTGTTCCAGATCTTCTGGCCCTCCAGACCTTGAAAGACTGATGGTTATTCAGATCCATGAGTCAACTCTTCATCAGCAAATCCTGATGTAACGATGTAACTTAAGAGCTAGATTCTGAGAACTTTGTTCCCTGAGCAAATGCTGCTGGACAATCTCCTTAACATTAACAGGAGAAATTCATAAAAACAAGTTACTTCTCGCAGCAAATAAAATCCAGCCCTTGATTAGGTTATTAGTACCAATCCTTCATGCTATACCACTTTTACATGGTTTAACCATCTATTTTGCAGGAGTCAGGCATCAGTATTCCCATGCAGATATAATTCAATCTTTACTGAAAAAAAGAAATACATTGTGAGGTCATATGCCAATTCTGAGAAAAAAAAAAGATTAAGTAAAAATCAGATTTTTAAGGGTTAATCACATTTTATGAAAATACACTAAATGAAACAAAGCAGAAGAAACTTTCAGGAGTATTTCCTTTCATACTGTATTTCTAGGAAAATAATATTCAGAAATTAAATTCTTGTCTATGAAACAGCTTTACAAGAAGATTTTTAAAAAAAATTTTGTAGAGTTTAAATATCATCCTTGTTAATGCCATACCCTGTTTGTAAGCAGAAAAAAAAAATCCTTCTTGAGTTCACTTGTCAGTTGAAGTCTTCATGGGCAGACGCTTATGTAGAACTAGATAAAGAAGACAGATTCTTTAAAGAAATAAAGTCTCTTCAGAATTTGCCAGGTAATGTTGCTTGTCTTCATTTTTTGATATATGATAATAAATTTTGATTGACTGCTTGACTTATACTGGTCCTGCATAAGACCTACTAGATATTCTCAATCTTTTCTTCCTGAAGTCCCCAGAAAATGAAGTGGTGCCTTTTGCTGCTCTTTTACCAAGCTTTACAAGCCTTTATCCCTATATGGCATGAAAGGCTCCAGATCTAAAGATAATCACGACCACATGACTGTAGGGTGAGCCAATTGTACGCAGATCTAGGATCCAACATTGTAAGGTTAATGCCTCCTTGTTGAAAGCGTATAATCATTTTGAAGTATCTTCTTTGTTTTGTTTTGTGGTTTTGTTGTTTTTCTGTGTGGTTTTGTTGGGTTGTTGTTTTTTAGGTTTTTTTTAAGAATGACAAAAAAAACCCAGAGCCTAATTTTATGTGCCTGGGAGTAGCTATCTAAGCTTCAGGCAATACAAACGCTGCTATTACTGGGGAGTAAAAGCTCTGCATAATTAACAAACATCATCAGCCTTACAGTTCCTGTAGAATGTAGTAAGTTCCTTGCCTGAAGGCTGCTCTCAGCCTAGTAAGTCTGTTTACCCTGTCCAAGATTAGATTAGTTTAATTATTATGAAAAAGACTGCTAAGATCTTACAGCCTAATTATGCAAATGTTTCTAAATGTTCACAAAAGTAATTTATTTATTTGGAGATAAATGAATCTGTTTTGTCATAAACCAGATTGCAGTCCTGGCAATGTACAAGCAGGGTTATATGCCCTTAGGCATATCTTTCACCACAAATATCAGTGGGACCCCTGGATTACAACATTTATAAATACATAAGTGTTTTTTAGCAGGTTTTTATTGTTTTTGTAAATTATAGTAATCCCAGAAAGAACTATCACAGGTTTAATACTCACCAACCTTGTTATGAAAACAGGGTTTCTCAGCAGAAGCATTTAAAAGATGCTAACAGCTAAAACATTCCTAGTAGACCTATTAAGATGCACCTGTTTTATTATGCTTTGGAACCGGTATCTTCAAAAAGAGTTCTCCCTTCTTAGTACAGACTCTTGCTGCTAAAATAACCTGCATCAATAAACTACTATTATTCTAAATAAGGTGGCAGTGTTCTTCTTAAGGCATAAAGTGCTAACCTTACCTGGAAGCAACCCTTTTTACTTTGGGAATTCTGTAGGTTTTCCTCATAAACCTCACTGCAGCTTGGAGATTTAATTCTTCATCTATTTGTAATTACATGACAACACATGAAATAGATACAGAAAAACTGTTCTATATTTAGCTCCTGCTCTAGTTTCATTGCTATTATCATGGAGATAACCCCTAGGCAGCACACTGCTGCCTTCTGTGAACTCATGCACATTCAAGGCAGAGTATTTAAATTTTGGAATGGTAGACACTTAAAATCTGATCTTGACCACAATGAAAACTGAAAAGCTTAACATGTTGCACAGCTATATAAAATTAAGTGGGACATAAACCCAAATGAAGACTGCCTTTTAAAGAGTTCAAATCTCTTCTTAATGAGACAACTCATATGCAGGCAGGGGCTATTTTGTGCACTGCAGAGCATACATCCCTGACTCTCAGAGGCATCAACTTTGCAGGCGACTAAACTACATGCACCTTTAAAAAAATAAATGTGAAAAGTTTAACTGGATGTTAGTAGCAAAGCAGGTGAAACACAATTCACATCTCTATTAAACTGGGACATTTTGCATCGAGTTCATTTAAACTGTAATGTCTATTTGATGCAGTAATGCCTTCTGCCATCAATGTTTATTTTCTACTTGAGACAATAGCATGACATTTTAACAGAAACATATTGCATTAAAATCAATGCAGAGTCACTTTTTGATTTGTTTATAAATTAACCATTCCTTAAATAAGCACGGCAATAGCTCTATATGGGAATTATACCCTCAGTTCTCCTGTGTATTAAATGGAGGATGTGAGCGATGATTTTAACTGGCTGCTATGACATCACCATTATCATGGATATTCAAGACATTAGAAGCTGCTTGCTGTCAGTTAAATGATCACATCTCAAGTGCACCTGCTTTATAATTATTCATTTGGAGCAGGATCATTAACATATTCCTTAAGTCATTTACAGGCAATTTGACTCTACAGTAATGATTTTTTCCCTCTTTGTAACAAATTAATGAGATATATATAAATACGTGAGTACAAATGAAATTCACACAATTCATATCGTAATTAGTGTACACCAAAGGTCGGAAGGTTGTCTAACTTGCATTTTTCCTGTAGTAGGCAGCTATTCTGCAACCACTTAACAGCTACAACACTATAAATGGTTCTTTCAGAAGAAAGACGTCTGTCAAAGTACTTCATACTTTTCTTTCAATGGAGACAGCAAGGTTAGTAATCAGGTTAGATATGGGCACTTTAGAAATAATATTTGTGATCGAGGCTCAAGAGTTCAAACAATGCAAACAGATCGATGCAAACATACATAAATAACAGAGTGAGTTGTCCAGTATCACCAATGTAATGAACTTGCGCCAGTTTCAAATACATACAGTTGCTACTGGTTAGACAATTTTGAGAATCGTATGTTAATTGATAAGTGTCTACAAATAGAGGAGCATGTCATGCACTTGAAACACATCTTAAATATTGGTAACTCATTTTAGGATTTTCTGCAGTTTGAATGCTGACAGAACCTCTCTAAAACTGTAAAACCTCCATCATTAGTGCAAGATAGTGCTGATCTCATCTTGGCTCATATACAACGCTCTTTATAAAGGACATTACTGCTGGGGTGAAGGATGCTGTGAGACTGTCAGAAAACTGCAGTGCACACTCATTTTGGCCCAAAGAAACCTCTATCCTGTAACAATTGAGATGCAGTAATTGCCTACTGTAGGCAACATCTTTTCCTTACTCACAAGAAGTGGTGGCCTGCAAAAATACACAGCAGTATTTGTATAGATAATTCCTACATACTATTTTCCTCTTAGCATGTCATTAGCCAGTATCATTGGATTTGTGCAGAAAAGCACAGTAAGGAACAAGGAATTAAATAAATTGTTTTACTTTATTGTGAAACAATTCCCTCAACCATATGCAAGAGAGAGGCAGCATGGCTCAGTGAACTATTGCATTGAAATGTATGTACTGAGGATGTCTATCAGGTCTCCAGCAGCCCTGTTTGCTACATTGGCAATATAACAGCGAGCAGAAGACCTTCTGCAGGCACAGAGAAGAGACATAGTAAGATGGGAACATTTCTTCTTGTAACTCACCACCCAAAAATGTTTACAAAACACCTGACATTTAGGAAAATTTCTTCTCTTTCAAAGCTGATCTTTAGGATTGACTTGGGAGCCTCTAGAGAGACAGAGAGCCAGGGGGAAAATGTTTCTGGCTTCCCTTCATTTTGATGGCAGAGGATCCTGAGGGTGCTAGAAAAGCCCTGAATGTGTCCTCGGCAGTGATACCACCTTTGAGCAATCTCTTGCGCAATCCATAAGAGGAATTAGAAGTGACCTTGGAAAAAGCAGCTATATGTGAGCATAGGGAGCTCTGAGGTAGCACTTAAAGCATAAGACCAAGGCATTCCAGATGATACACATGATCCTGTATGGCTAACAGATGCAGAAAGACTCCTGGATTTGTCTGCAGTTATTTCTAGCTAAGCTTCCATTTATATGTCTTGGAGGAAGAAGACAATGTGATTTTTGCATTCACTCCTGCCACAGTCAGGTTATCAGATGGTGTTGATGAACCAATAACATATGAGAAACTTAGTAACGTGACACAAACATCCCAGAGCTTTTGTGATCTGTTTCCCTAATTATCCTGGGGAAATTACAGCATCCTTTATGGAATAAGAGCATTATAAAAATAATAGTTTGTTCTATAGTTATCAAATTTTCTGGTTACAATGTTCCAATTTGACAGGTGCATAAAAATTAAATTGATTTATTTTCTAATGCCACTGGTAGGTGAAGGTGCCACTATTATTACAAATGTTATAGAAAGCTGAAGAATACTAATGACCAAATGACACACTGGTCATAAAAATCAAAGCACAGAGACACTGGGGTGGAAGCAAAAGGAAGCTGAATCCTCAGTATTTTTTCAGGACGTAAACTACTCAGATTTAGATAATCTTACAACATTAACAACACACACTGCGCAGGATATGTATCATTCCCAAGTATCACTTAAAAATAGGCATTGAAAAAGACTGTTTAGACCTTTGAATATTATACTCACTCTATCAATGTAATTTACTGTTTTTAATATACAGCTGAAACGCTACAGAAAAGAAAATGTTGGATTATAATTTATTTGACATTACAGAAAGGCACTTCCTCCAACAGCATACTCTGCGTTGTTGAAAACTGAGCATTTACCCTCCCTGTTCTCCTGGTACAGCTCACATCACCTTTACTGGACTAGATGGCTCTGATCTGCAGCCCTTTCTCAGGATCTGATGTTTGTGGTGTGGCACTGGCAAAGCCTTGGGGTTTTACCTCTCCCAAAATGAAATCCAAACGCTCACCAGCTCCCATATCAGCACATCCCTGCATACCAGCTGCGGCTAGCTATTCCCTTGCCAAGCAAGAAAGGGTGGGCTTCTCACAGGATTTATCCTGTGCTGCACCATGACGGCAACCATTTAAAGCAATTTACAAACAAAAGAAAACATTGGTTATTTTTTCACCCAGTGATGGAAGAGCTCATCAGCCAAAGGAACGTTCCATATATATGTTCTCCTCAGGAGAGAGGTGTACCTCAGTACAACCTCTTTTTCCCATGCTCGAGATACCCTGGCCTACCTGTCCAGCTTGGGATAAACAGCAAGTCCTCTGCCTGCAATTTCTTGGTGCCCTGATTCTCCCCCTAGTCTCTCCTTCCCTCAAGACAGAAGAATAGCAGTTCTCCCTGGCTATCAAGTGAGCCCCAGAGAAAGTAAACCATCCTACTCTGGACTGTTGCTGTGACAATTTAAAGCTGCGCGTTCGAAGTTTTATTACCTGTGCCAGCACTTTCCTTTTCCCTCTTCTAATTTTAAAGATCATTTTAAAGACTTCCTTGACATAAAGCTGCATTCACTCAGGCAGCAATGCACAAGTTTGAAGAAACCCACAATACACATCAGAATAATGCAGAGAGCTCATCATGACTCATTCTTACTTTCTCCATGTTCACTGAAAGCAGTTTTATATTTGTGAACTACACGATACCACTGAACAATGCTCGAGTGCCTTCTCTGGGTGACAAAACTCACCACTGCCAATTTGTTGGACTTATATTCGGAGCAGAGCAGTATCCATGCCGTTCCTTTCCCCAGGCCCACCCAGCAGAGACCCTGCTGAGCACCCCTTCCAACCCCCCTGCACTCCCTGAGTCCCAGCCACTGCCTCCCCACAGCCTCAGGAGCTTGCAGCCCCTTTTTCAGATGGCAAAAGGGAGGGAGATGGACACTGTTTGCTCTAAATTGCTGTAGGGTTGGTGTGTGCAAGTGAGGAAGAGACCCTTCTTCCTAGAGTCAACCAGAAATACAGTAAGAGTTATCTTTAAGACAGTAATGTTTAGCGGCAGTTCAGGTACTTTGACATCTGACAAAAACTAAGGAAATATTATGGCATCTGTATGTTGCACAGGCAAATAACCAAACTTAAATCAAACGTGACATAGTTTTTCATCTGACTATTCAAGTAAAAAACCAAAATAAAGCAAAACCGTGCTACGCAGTACTTCACACTCAGAATAGATTTATTTTGTCTTACTGAGGCTGTTTTACTCATCACTGAGGTATCCAGAAACAACATGTTTTGCTCATAAGAACAATAGCCTGTAAATTTCTGAATCTGAAATATTCATGAGAAATAGGTAATGACATTTACAGCTTAACACGCACACACACACTTTAGGCTTCTAATGAAAGATCAGAAAAAGCCAGAGTGTAATATAGCATTATCCTTTGGTTTTGACTATTCTGAAACAGTCATTCTACACAGGAAAACTGGTAGCAGAGTTGGGGCATTTCCAGTTATAGCAGTCACCATCTGGGAGGAGATCTGTGGCTAAAGGGCAAGGGGTCCTTCATCATTGCTGAGCAACTACTACAGAGCAGTAGCCCATCAAGTGGGAGGGAATGCTGTTTCCTAGAACAGTGCACCTGATGGAGCAAGTCCACTCAGGGATGACTCATCAGTTCTCATATATTGGTAAATACTCTACTTTCCACTTGTTTAAGTTTGGCTTTTCTAAGAAAGGAAAATATTATATCATTTGGTAGAGAAAATTTCTTTCAACTGAATTGCTAATCTGTGTTTTGAGATAGAAGAGTAATAGTCTGTCACTGTTACGGCTGATTTCATTCTTAAATCAACACTATCACATCATTCCAGATTTCCCAGCTTTGTGCAACAATTATTTAGTTGATTCTTTCGGATTCCACACTTCACAAACATATATTCTTGCTAATACTTATAAGCATTTCACGCAATTCAGTCTAGTTTCCAACCTTGAATGTGGCACATCATAGATACATACTTTAATATAAAATTGACTTTGAATCATGTACTGCAAATACTAAAATACAACAAATAGTCTGGTGATGAGGAAAACCAAAATAGCTCAATCCCCCAATGTTAATTTCTGCATCAAAACTAAAGGTATGCTGTGATTCTGCACGCAAAATATTTCTCTAAATGTGCATTTGTTATTGATCTATCAAAAGACTACATTGAACTGATTTCAAATTTGATCTCTCCCTATTTCATAGCTTAAGAATCCTTTGCAAAGTAAGGCAGAAAAACAACTGACATCTTTAAAGCTAAATCAAGCTAAGTTTCCCACTGATAATCAAATCAAGCACATTGAAAGGGATCGACAGTTTCAATACCCTCAGAGCACCTGCCGACTACAACATTTAAGGTAGTAGATAGTCTTATGCTAATCACCACACAAACATGTAGATAGATGACTGACTATAAGAACATGCAATAGACCAACTTGCAGTCTGTCCTCTCTGCTTTCACAGGGCATTTCAGTGACCTGGCACTGTTCTTCCTTGTCCCATACCAGGGGTTGAAAAGTGCAGCTCACCCCCTTAACTCAAGAAGAAAAACTAGAACATTAGGCACCGTTCTCATTTTCCCCTTTTCAAGAGCTCAGGCCTTCCTAGACCCACATCATCTTCTCTTACCAGAACGATGCCCTCTGCTTTTTTGTCTGCTTGAAGGGGAGACCCTCTCTGCTATACAGATCTTGTCACTCTGTTTTCACATGGTTTGCAGCTTCATTACAAGCATTTTGCACCTCTCAGGCTGGAACTTGTAGATGAGAACAGCTTTTTAATGTTCGCTGTAGTCTGGAAGAATTGTGCATTTATTCAACTGAAAGCAGTAATGATGAAGGGAAAAATATTATTTTCAATTCTACTTCCACTGCACATTTCCAAGATGAGGCAGTGAAGCTTCATTTGCAGTCTGTTACAAAGCAAATCAAGACACATATTTAATATCTAAATTGTGCTCAGCAGCAATATGGAAAGAAGAGAAGAAACTGCTGATTATGTAGTTCAAGATGGAACAAAAGAACATGCTGTTCATATGTATCAAGTGCCAGCAGCCAAATGTTGAAGCAGTATCATTCCCTTCACACTTAACATGTATTTGTGCAGAAACTGACACATCTGTATAAATATTAAAGGACACTCGCTTGTAATTGGGGTCTCTCATCACAAAAATAAGGTCTACAGAATTAAGAGTTTCTGAAGTGCCTGGCATCCAAAACTGAAAGATACTAAAGCAATCTTCCACAAGATGGCTCTCTCTCTCTGTTCATATTACTGACTGAAACCTGTGTAAAGAGAACATAAATAATATTCAGGATAAAAATGCAATTACAGTTTGGAGGAGTAAGAGTGCCTCCACATGGGAGCCGAGATGCTTCACCAAATTAGGGCAGCCTATATGACAGTGGAGAACTACACACCATCCATTCTCTTCAGACTAAAGAGGCCAGAGGATTTTTCAGGGTGTTTTGAAATTATGTCTTTTGAAAGGCACGTGCTTGCTCCACCTGCACTCCAAGCTGGCAGGTTCCAATGCAGTTTTATTTCATCAGCCACATACCTAAGGGATAGTGCCTAAACTGATAAACTCTGCCTTTCAGAAATGCTCAGTTTCTGGACTAGATGTCCACAGATAGCTCCTGGCCTGCTCTAAGCACGGGCAGTGAAGTATCATTGTAAATGTAAATTCATAATGGTACACCAAGCTTCAGAAAAAATGAAACAAAAATAACAATAAAAAGCACTTCCACCAATATTTTTTTAAGAATTCTTTTTTTAGACATAAGTTTAATTCATCTCTTACATGACAGCTATGGAAAAAAATATCTTTGTTACATTTGAAAGCATGCCATTTTGAGCAGCTTTAAAACCTATTGGACACAAAAGAGCCCTTTTACCTGTATTTATCTTGAACCATTATATATCTTCACCTTATTTTCAATGAATGTGTCTTTACCTTATCGTACTGTTTAATGTGCTTACCAGAGCCTTGGGATCAGACTTATGCTTGAGAGTGTCCTACAGATTTATCTATTAAGTGTACAGAAAATTTTCTCAGAAATGAAGTATCACAACAATCTAAAATACATTTGACTGAAAAAGAAATGGTAAGACCCTGCTTATTCTGCCAATATCTTTACATTATGATCTGTCTATATAGAAATCATAGTTATAAAATGTACATTCCTCCTATGTCCAATATTTGAAGTGTCTCATCTTTAAGCAGTTCCATTAGGTGGATTCAGGACAGATGTGTTATTAAATAACTGCCCTACCAAACAAGAGAGAAACAAACATCAAAATGGGAGAGCAGGAGCATTTTTCACACTGTTGCTTCCTTCATTTCTAAACAGTATGCTAGGACAGGGATGGATGCAGGGAAAAACTCCGCAGTCCCCAATCTTTATTTGCTGCTGAAAGTGGGAAAGAACAGGAATTCCAGTTCTGTGAGATTCCTCCAATTTGGAGGTGATGCCATACTGCAGGTAATGTGTGAGCTTTCTTATGTGTATCACAGGAAAAAGCTAGGACACTCTCTTACAACATGGTTTATCCAAGGCAGCTTACAGTTCAGGCTACCTCACTTTTACCACAGCAGAAGAGTCTGTCACTGATAGCTGCAGCAGGGACACTGAAATTACAGTATAAACTTACTCCCACGTGGCCATGCTCATTGATCCTAGAATATAACATCCTTGGTTTGCCCCATTTTGGCAGATGATATGTGCAGTGTGGTAGGCAAGGATCTTCTTTCTTCTCACATCATCGTTACATTGTCTCTGCAGACCTGTAAGAGGGTATCAGAAGCATAGACCCACATTTGGTTTGCTAATAGCCAGCAGAGAGTTCTCCTACCACAGGAGGACTCCTCAGTGAGCATTTGCAGCTAGATTACATCTCTTCTTCATAGTCTGAGCACAAGAAACTGCTTACAGGGTCCCCCAAGAATATGGTCTATTAAATTAGTGAAAACAGTATTAAGGCCTAATGTCTAAAAGTAATGAGAATAAGGCATTTCCTACACATTGCAAATGAGTACTATTTTTTATGCAGCTAGAACTGGCTATTGGCCACCTGTTCCTTACCATACATACTGCAGCCCACCTCATCATCTGGCACCCTTGTATGCACACAATGTCCTTTTCCAGCACTGCGGCTGCCTTTGTATCATTTTCCTAGCAAGAAAAAGCATCGTTTTATCTCTCCCACACTGAGGAAATCACATTTTGTCCATATTACAAGATGATGGAGAACTCTGAACTCTAAGAGCAGCTGCTGTTCTGTCATATTTGCTACCAGACACAAGTAGGGCATGCAGCTGAGAGACAGCAAGGAAAAGAAGAGGGAAATGCCCAAACTCCTATCCTTGCTTATGATTTCACTTATACCAGCTTTCCACTGAAGCAACTTTTGTTGTTTCCTGAATGGTTACAGCAATATATGCCAACAGAACACAATGACATTCATGTATGTGCACAACAATGCACATCATATCACTGGTTCACATCATCCAGTTTTGCCTCCATCTCCCATCAGAAACAGCAACTCATACCTTGGGATTTATAGCGAGCTTCTGGCATTCATTTCACATACAGCCTTAAAATTAAGCAAAGAAGAAATGCTTCCCCCCCAATTGATTGTCAGGGG
>JAOXNG010000042.1:15394984-15405106 GCA_028566535.1 Scolopax minor | reverse complement strand
CCTGAGGTCTGAGGTCCTCAGCATTTCTTAACTACACTATGGTTTTAATGCACTGCATATTCTTGTCGACTAATTGAAATAATTGAAAAGGGAAGGAAATACTTTACTGAAGATTCTCTTCACAAATCACACTCGTATTCATATAAAAGGTCACAGTCCAATTCTCTAGGGTCTTAAGTACTTCCAAAGTTTGCTCTCTTCCTTTTTTCCCCCCTTTATCTCACTGGTATCATTCATCTTTAAAAATTAATGATTCTCCTCTCACCAGTGTTTTCCTTAGTAACCTTCAACAAGTACAAAGTCATTCGCTCCATTTCCACATACAATCAGCTAAGATCAGAGTCTGTTATTAAATAGGGGTGAACAAGCATGTCACTATTTCTACCTCAGTTATGTCACCTGATAGAAAAAACATTCCTAAACCCATGTCTGTGAAAAAAAAAAAAAGTCTTAATTTCATCATACATACTTTCCTTTCTTTTTCAACAAAAGAGCAATGATGCTGGAAAAAAACACACAAAACGCCTTTCTGAATTCCCTCTTGGGTTTGGTGTAACCTAACAAACAGAGGTTTTCCATCCAGTAAGTCTGAAAATATGGTTTTCCCTTCCAAGTAGCCCATGCTCTTCTACCTAATTGCCAGGGCACGTATGTATCTCCTACAAGAACATCTACTGAAACTAAATACAGAGGAAAAAGCTGTGATCCACAGGTGATGGAAGTTATCTGCCTCCCCAGGGAGATGCTTCCTACTAGTCACTAACTGCTTATTCTTAGTAACATGCAATAACAGATTCCCACCAATCTTCTCAGGCAATGCAGCCCCCAGAGGCTCTCTGTGACACTGTGCTTCCCTTAGCTCTATATCTATACTCCTACACAAATGTAACATAAGTGCTTGGAGTCCTTTAAAATCTCCCTCAGAGTAATACTTAGCTACATGGAGAAAAAGAGCTGTTTATTCCTTGTAATGATTTACTACAACAGCTCCTTTCAGAAACAAAATTCCTTTTACTGGGCTGTTTAAAGAATTGAAAAATATTGTCTCTTTTCCCAGTAGACTACTCTCTGAGCTATTGCTCATATTGTGCTAATTAATACTCAAAAATACATTCTTTGGTTAATCTGTTTATGAATATATATGATGGAGAGGGAAGTACTGATTGTCTAATTATATGTGACATGTCTTCATTTAATTTAAGCTAATATAAATTTACAGTAGTTAGCACAATCACTAGGCCTGATTCTCAGCTTCTCTATACCTTGGATTCATAGAAATTATCTATGACTAATAATGTCTTATTCTGTTGCCCTGCTACAGTTGTTTGCATTCATTGCTAGTGTATTTCAAAGCAACATATACTGTCTGAAGACATAAAGCAAGAGTCTATTATGCTCACTGATTGCTGGTTTCTAAAAAAACCTGCAGTGTTCTCTTGTTTGTTTTAAAACAAGAACCACTTCCTTTATTCTCAGTTGAGTTTTTCAGGATCCAGCTTCCAAGTGTAGTTCTGAATTTCTTAATGTAATTTAAAGAGTCTTATAATGTTGCTTTTAACTTTCTATGAAAAACTCACTACTTTGCACCATTGTCCTTTAAAAAAGACTTGGGTTGGCTCATAGCCCTCAACACAACATATGTCCACAATAATATTTCTCCAGATTTGATTTCTCAAATCTTCTGCAGAGTTTGTCCAGTTCATCATATCTTTTGAAGTTTTTGACCCAAGAAACAAATGCAGTGTTCTAGTATTTGTTAATTATTCAAATCCCACTTCTCAGAAATCATAGAATCATAGACATAGAGGTGCTGGAGCAAGTCCAAAGAAGGGCAATGAAGTTGGCAAAGAGTCTAGAGGATGAGTCTTATGAGGAGCAGCTGAGGGACCTGGGGTTGTACAGCCTGGAAAAAAAGGAGACTGATGGGAGACTGTATCACTCTCTGCAACTACCTGAAAGGAGGTTGTAGCGAGGTGGGGATTGGTCTCTTTTCCCAAGTAAGAGGTGACAGGACAAGAGAAAATGGGCCTCAAGTTGTACTGGGAGAGGTGAAGTTGTACTGGGAGAGGTGAAGATGATTCTATGATTCTAGATTGGATATTAGGCAATATTTCTTCACTGAAAGGACTGTCAAGCATTGGAACAGGCTGCTCAGGGAAGTGGCTGAGTCACCAAATAATTTTGTACTTGCACCAAAAAGAAGTAAAGGCCACAGAACCACTTGAACATCACCTAACACATCATCTTCCATGAAGATTACTGCAATAATCATTGAAATATGCTTCCACATGTCAAACACTCAAAGCTTCAATCTTCTTAATATTAAAGACACAAATTTAAAAAAACAAAAAACACACACTGTTCTCAAAATTCAGATTTAAATACAATCCTTAATTTTCCTGGATTATTACTTTCATTTGTCTTGCTTAATTCATTTAAGTATTCGATAGGTCTGAATTATAACCTTGGCTCAGAGAGGCAAGTCCTCTCGGAAAGCTGGTGATGACTACTTAAGTGTTGAAACAAGGACTGATTAACCTCAATAGGACCAGCAAGGGCTATTTAAATACCAAACACGCTCAACTTTAAGTCAGTGTTACCAATCTACCTGACGACTCTACTAACAATAATGAACAAATGGGCAGATTTTTCATTAATGCTTATGTCTGATTGCATAAAATCTTGATTTACCCAGGTCTTGTTTTGTTAATATTTTCCTGTGATGAAAATCAGTTAAAATTATGCAGCTCTGTTACTGGTGGAAAACCCTTAAGTGGTACCCAGTCTGAACTGCACATTGTGAGAGAAGTTTCCTTGCTCAGTTTGATAATGAAGCATCTAAAGCAGACAGCCAAAAGTCACCATACACAAGCCTTGTTCCTACTTTCTTTTACAAAGCCTCTTCTCCTGGCCACAGAGGCAGGAAATCATCAGTAGACAAACAGTGGGGTGATTCTATATGGCAGGTTTGATACATTTAAGTGCATCAAATAATAATGTCAAAAATTGGTCCTATTTTACACAGCACAGACAACCTACTTCTAATACTGGCCTGGGATGCTGACATTTGTAAATGTGAAATAAATAGACATATGGAATTTTTTATTTTGTTTTTCAAGTCATAAATATTATTTCAAAAGAAAGCAAATTACAAGATTAATGACAGCCAATCACAGTGACTTGTATAACTTTAAGATGAGGATACTCAAAGACTTGTCTCCTTGGCATTTGTGGAGGAGGGTGTGTAGATGAATCATGTAACTGATGGATATCTTTGTTTAAAGGAGGCAGCTTTTCTGCCAAGTTATGGTCATTTTTATTTAATCAAATTAAGACAACATAATGCAACCTAGCTTACTACTTTTTCTGTATCAAGTACTCATTCATAGCTGTGTACACAGAAATTTCAGAAGGAACAGTTCAGTGCTATGCATCACTACCAGGAAAAGGTCAAGTCTAGACTCCACAAAATCTGCATTCTTCTTCATCCAAGAGTGTCCTGTTTGCAACATAATACTAAGAAACCACAATACTTTGTCAGCATTAAATGGCATAGTCTCATCCTAACGGAAACCACAGCAATAGTACAGAGGGAAAACCTTTACCACAGTAGATGCAATTTCTTTCAGTCTCTGGTAAGCTTTAGGTTTTTAATACAAAAATATTAAAAATTAATTATGCTATCAGTCACTTAGATAAAGGTGTTACTGTATGTGATGAACTCAGTTCTAGAATGAAAGGAAGTAATGAAAATAAAAATGGTAACCTAATTACTTGATCTTAATTATAACAGTACCATAAGATACAAGACACGCTTTTAACAAGAAAAGACTTGTTCAGGACCAAAATTCTTCTTTATCATATAAACTACTTTTTAGAAGACTATGGGTACGTGTCACTCTACAGAATGAAAATCTAATACGTAAGACATGCAATCCAAAACGGTCCTCAAGACCAGAACAGGACATACACACAAAGACAAGAGTCCCATAAATTTACCAGCCCTTGCCGCGTACCCTGGAGGCACAGCAGACTTTACAACTCTAAAGATGAACAACAGATCAATGTGGGCAACATTCATCTTTAGCAGTGGTCAGAGGCTAAGAATAACAGAGAACATTGCACCTCTCAACAGCAATAAAATCTGCCCAGCATCCCAGTGTCTGCCTTTAAAACTCCTGTTAATGACTGGGGCCCCATCGTTGCTCCCATTGAAGTCAACAAGGCTTCAATCAGAGAAGCCAGTGCTCTTATCTTTTCATTTACATGATCAGTGAAAGCAAGGAATGGATAGACAGTATTCCAACATATGACCTTATAAAAATCTTTAATAAGGACAACCAGCTTGACTAATAATCAGTTTCAGAAAGATGAAAAAATATTAGGCACTGTTTTGGCACTCTAATGGTACAAAGTTACCAAAATATTTTCTGTCTGAAAAAACACCACCTTGTACTTAGGCCACAACCTAAATTTTATTTATTTTAATTTTAAATTAACCTAAATATTACTTAATTAATAACCCTTTTTCTTCAGTATTTTCAAGTCTCTACATTTTGGGCCCAGTGTGAAAATACCAGCAATATTTTACTCTGCCAAGGGATAGTATAAAACTTCATGCACAAAACACACAGTTAAAGCCTTCTAAGCCAATACAGATCCTTCTACAGCTCCCTTAATCCCCAGTTTTGGTTTTTTTTAGTGCAAGACACAGCTCAGCACACACCGACCCATCAGAGACAGGCCATCCTCCAACTATGAGTGTCTGTGAACTTGTGGGGAGGCCACACACTCCATTGTGTGGAGCCCTGGGTGTCTGATGTGCTCCATCATTTAGCCTTCTCCACCGGGAAATCAAATAGAGATGCTATTTTGCGTCTTTTGAGAGCTGACTGGCATTGTAATTAGTCTACAGTTAGAAGTGCTAATCATGCTATAAAGCGAGGCGCTAATTCACAGCTAGGAAAATTTCCCGCAATGGTTTTTACAAGCATCAATATACAGTTTACCTCATTTGTTTCAAAACAAAAGTAAAAATAATTGCACCCACAGTGGTATAAACAGTTTTTTAAAGAGAACCATCTTCCAAGAATCCATTCCTAAAAGAGGATCCTTTTTACCTTCTACAAGGCGGTCTAAATTCCTAATGAGTAATTTTAAAGGACCCAAATATAGTAACTTTATTTACTACTTTCATCTTGATAGATTCAAAAAGATATACAAATAATAGTCCAGACCTCTCCATCCCATAGACTTCCTTCCTTCACCCCTCTGATAACATTTTATAGAAAAGTTTTGTCCTTTTATTTTTCAGATATTCTATAGATAAAAAGATTTTCAGTCCAGCAAGTTTTCAGAAAAGCAAGCTATGCTGGCTCCTAAAAATCTGGAGCAAAAACATGTTAAGTGACGCATATAAGCGGTTGAAATGGAGCAGCAGTGTATATACATATATATATGTTACTGTCTATTTTTTTTAAGAATGTAAGTCCTTCACAACAAATAATTTAAAATTAATATTTTAATATTAATTTAAATAATTAAATGATTGGGGAGTCCACCTCTTTAAGGTGGCTTATCTTCTACAAAGCTCAGCCATCTGGCTGTTTTGAAAGCCTAAAAAGAACATAATAATAAATGGCTAGGAAATTACTTTCTTTTTCTCAGGAATATTATGGGTGTGGTGGGGATGTTCTGGCAGCATGTCTGTTTGTGGGTCCAGCAAAGGATGGCTGTAACATATCATCATCTACTTAACAGACAGCTTTTCACTCCACTTATTGGATACAATAATCCTAAAATATACTCAACACTTTCATCCTTTGTTTCAGCAAACAGAGGTAGCACTTGAGAAGCTGAAGGTGTTCCTGGACACAGATACATCTGATTCCGAGAAGCACATTTTGTAAAAACTTACCTATTAGGTGCAGACATTAAGATAAACTTCATTCTGTCACAACAGGAAGTGCACAAAAAGCCTCTTAACTGACATTACACATACCAGACTCTAAAAATGTACAGGTAACATTTATCTGGAAAGAGTTTTCATTTATAAGCTTAAAGGAAGAAAGGGAATGTCAACCTTTTTGCTTTTGTTGGTTTGGTTGTTGGAATTTTTACTTCTTTAAAGGGCTGAACACGTTCCTAGTTTACAGCTGTATCTGTAAATCAATTTAGCATCATTTGTAGCTACACAGAAATTTCTATTGTCATGTTTAATTCCTGACTCTGTAGAAAATCAAACCACAATTAAAAAAGATGCTCTTACACATTCAGTAATGTGGTTTTAGCTGGAAATTGGACAAATAATTTCAAAGTCTGTGTGTCAAACAGTTAATATATATTTTTTTTCCTATTGAATGTTGACCCTCAAGTCTGAGGGTAAGAACACTTAATCCTTTGTCAGCAATTTGCATACACAATGATCTGTTGTAAGATCTTATAGCAATCTTTGCAATTTTTATGCATCTTTTATCCTTCTTTGGATACACGTATCACTAAACAGCAATCTTTGAATGTAGTAGAATGCACAAAATCCCTAATGAGTTGATGTTCAAACTAGATATTTCTCAGTAAAGCTAACTTCACACAAACATTAAAACTTATGATTAAGAAGTGGGGCAAGGGTAGCTACAGATCAGGTCCGCATGGCGTTTCATTTTCCATGTGAAAAATGGATCTTGGCACCATGAGTGTGCCTTGGAGCCAGAACTGAGGGGGAGAGAGAGGAGGAAAATAGAATTATTTGCAAGCCAGAAAGAAGTGGGTGTGATCCCGGGTATGTGACCAAATAGAGACCCCTCCCAGTTTTTCTTTTTAAAAAAAAGCATTTGCCCTTTTATAGACCAAGAACTACAGAACAACTATATTAATCCCTCATCAATCAAGGGGGTAAATTCCATGCACAGACCTTTGACTTGCAGCTAGCGCAAATATACGGGATGGAATACACATATTATACATAGCATTTCATTTCTATTTTAGAGCAGGAGCAACTAGAAATCTCATAATAAAGTCCTTTCAGATTAATGTAGTCAGTTTTTTTACTCAGTGAGGTTCTTAATTTATCTTTAAAAAACAAAACTGAGCAAAATATCCAATATTACGTTAGCACTCAAAGTAAGGATGCCTTTTATTGAGGCATCTTCCCAAATGTTTTTCAGAACAGGATCAAAATACGCGTGGCAAGCATTTAATGTTGCCATAGTCAGATCTGGACTTCAGTTTTGTCATTGCTAAGAAATAATGTTCAACACTAGTTATATATATTCAATCCCAAATCCTTTGAATATAATAGTAAAATGTGAAACTCATGTCAACTCTTATACAATCACCAGGAAAACACAAAAACTATCACTAGGAAAACAACAACAAAAAAATACATACAGTTGAACCTTGCCATCTCTTCCATAGGTTTTATTGAGAGAGGGAGTAAAAAGGATTTTCATCCAATGGGGAACTCAAACCCAGTTTTGCCCTGAAATTTGCTCTAATTGCACAGAAAATCATAACCTTGGGCTGGTAAGTGTTCTTCAGCAGGTGGGCTTATGACTTCTGTGTTTACCTAGTTACTACTTCTCTCTCAAAAGGAAAGTTTCCAGCATTATATGCACTGCAGCAGAAAAAAATAGCCTTTTTCTCCCCCTTTCCTCAATGTAACAAACAAAATGACTGATTTTCCCCACATGCTCTCAAATTCATAGTCAATACTGAATGAGACCATCACCATCTGGAAGTGCCAACAGACGTCATCCAATCAGTCTTCTCTGTCTCGCACACTGGACAGCTATTCCTATTGGAAGCTGTCTGGTCACACTGAAATGCAGAACGGCCAAAAAGCTGTTCTTTATGAAGAACAGGTGGACTTTTTCCTTTTTCATATATCAAGTCAAAGATACTTGAAGCCTCAGAACACACAATGTTCTGTCTCACTTGTTCACTTCCTCATAACCACCTGCCAAAAGCTGGAAGCGGAGAATTGCATCATTAATCCACTTTGCAATGCAACTCCCCGGGGGAAGGTGCCACAGGTCATTCTGCAGGAGAGATGGTGACCAAATTGTAAAACCTGTGCCTCTCACTTAAAGTCTCACCCAAGTCTGCTCCTTTCCTATCTTAGCTCATGTAATCACTTGATTTAACATACACACACAGATTAACATCTATCACACAAAATATCTCACACTTCAGTTTAAAAGCAGCCAAGGCAACCACAAATGTACAAGTTTGGAGAAGCTTATAATGAAGTTTCCAATATTTCAAAGATAAAAAATTACATCTTATTATAAATAGGCAACCAAAAAGACATTTAATTTTTTAATTTAACTGTCTTAAGACAACACAGTTCCAGTTGTTTTTTTTCCCCACCCGCTTTTGTTTGGAAGTGGTGGTAATCTGCACTCCCAGCTCCAAAAAAACAGTGAAGATTATATATTTGGAAATATTTTTATTTAGTTGCAAAAGATTTTTAACATTTTGTAATTGTTAAGAGAATAAAAAAAAGTGGGTGATGGGTGCTAGTCTTATCAAATTCTGGCATTAACTTTTATTTCATCCTCTTCTAGTTCCACAAAGAAAGACACATGAAGTATTTTGGCAAAGGTCTTTCAGTTCAGATTCTCTCAGAACTAATTAACAATACCATTAATGTAATGTACCCAAGAAGGATACATGTCACCTTTGGCACTGCAATAGAAGCAACTGTGCATCTCACATTTGTATATATCCCATAGACTATACCTAAATATGAAATACAAAAAGTTCCTTAATTCCCTCATGATCCTACAAATATCTCATATTTTATCTATTTTGCTTTATTTGAACATTAATATACAAACAAAAAGGGATTGCTTGTGTTAGCAAAAATACTTATTTAAGAAAACTAATCTACATCTGAATCTCTCTTTCAACTAGAGTGAGGGTTGGTCTTCAGACCAAATAAAAATTTTCAAGTGTATTATCTATTCTACATATGCATTTAAAAATCTGGCTTTATAATAAAGGGTAGATTTAGATGAGGCAGAATGCAAACAGCTCAGTACCTAAATAATAATTTTTTGGTTAAATACGTAGCGTGTTCTCAAAACTAGCACCTTCTCCAAATGCACTTACAAAAGAACATAGTTGGCTGCTTTGCTACCTTCCAAACACCATAACAACTATTAATACTTAAAAGAGATGACATGTTCAGAGCTTTTACTGGATCGTAAAGCTTCCCTTGTGTGCCCAAAGGTTACTAAACTTTTCACAGTTGACTGATATTTATGAGCCAAATGAGAAAGCTGCTTACACGAGTAAGGCTTTGTAACTAAACAAGCCAAAGGTAGCTCTCTCCATGGAAAGAAAGTATATTATTCAAGTACCTCCAGTAAATAGCATGATGGGACAGCAACATCATAAAGGTGAAATACCAGAGAAAACAAGTCATAGGAAAAAAAATATAAACCTGTTAAATTAGTAAGACAGATTTTGATTAATTAACTAGTGACAAAGATTAGAAGTAGCACATGTGAAGAAAGACGTCATGGAGATTTGTCATCACTGAAAGTAAACTGAAACAAGAATGTAATCCCAGGAAAATACAAGATAATAAAATTGGGATACAGAGATTTAAACTGCAGCTTTAAAAATCGATACAGGTTTAAAATCTTCATTTTTTCACCTCAACAAAATAAAAGAGGCAAAGATCAAAAATGTAATGCTTTCGGAGGATATAAACTGATTCATAATTGCTAAAGGGTGCCTGTCTCGATTGGCTGCTAGGGAAAAATTAAATTTCTACTAGATTTTTGGGAAGAGTATAAAATAGCATTATTGGCATTTGAGTGACCCAAAGTATCCATAAGTAGGGCTCCTATTTACTACCAGACATCCCTGAAAAGCTTCCAACTTCTGCATATAATATTCCTAAAGTGAACCATCTGCTAAGGACAGAATAACTGTCAGAAACTGTAAAAAACATTTTTAAAGAATGCAGGTATGCCTACTACTTACAGAATTAGTCATTACAAGTTTGGTGTTGTTTTTTTGTTTTTGTTTTTGTTTTTTTTTTAAAGTTTACCAGTTGCCAAATATTCCACTCTCTCCTTAGTGGTGGGTGGTTCAGTCCAGGAGAGTTAAAAA
>JAOXNG010000042.1:15367329-15384425 GCA_028566535.1 Scolopax minor | reverse complement strand
AGGCATTCAGAGGTGAAGCACCTTCAAGATCTGATAGAAAATGCTCGGTGTCTTTCAACTATCCGTAACAAGATGGTGGACTTATCCTCCATCCATATTGCTAATACAAAAGATAAGAGAAGCATGAGGGGAGGCTTCGGCCGCTGCTCTAGGGGGCTCAGCAGTTTGCTCAGGCCACCCACCATCTGTGTATCATAGGTGAAGCAATCAAGAAAATAACTGCCAAGTAGGTATCTCAGCATACTACCCCAGAATATATTCTGCTACTAAGCAGAAGGACACCACCTCAGCAAAAAAACTCAAGAACATCAGAGTGCCATAGGTAACTAATATCAACCAACCAATTGCCATGACAGGCTTAGATTCAACTTCTTATTCCTTGTGAACAGAGAGCATCCTAGGAGACAGGAGTCAGTCTTTTTAAGATCAATACTAGTAAAACCGTGACCCCAGGATACTCCTACCTATTCACAGAAGCCTAGACACACCCCTAAAATCCTTCTTTGTAACCAGGGGTCTGGATGTTTTGTGGAAAAGTTAACCTCATTCCAAACCAGTATGGCAGGATACCAGAGCAGGCAGCTACCAGTGAAGAGAGAAAGCTAAAGCCATTAGTGTGTATTCAACTCAGCAAGCGATCAGCCAGATTTTCAGCTAATGCAAACCAGCATTAAACTCATTAACTTCTTTGGCTCAGAATCATCTTCTACACTTACAGGACACACACTGCACGTGACTTCCCCCACCAAATTTTTCACAAGCCAAATTTCAGCCTCACCCACCTCCTTCTCCCACAACCACTCAGTTGTATCCCATTACTGACACAGCTGGCCTTCATTACTGTACCCTCTGCAACCCTGCAGAAGCACGTCCTGCACAAAGATAAGAGCTCCTCTTCCTTCTCTCCCAGAGCTACAGAAGCTTGAAACCACCTCCTAATGGCACAAGTAGCATCCTGAATATGCTGTTTTAACTGTTTCTAGAGTACCTTACAGAGATACAGTTCTTGTAAGTAATTTTGGTGGCCACTTCCCATAGAATGCAAGGTACAAAAATGGGAAATATTATTTTATCCTACATTAAGGACAAGGCATTGCACTTTACTAAGCCATATTTATACGAAGGCATATCTTTCTATATTGCGTGTCAGAGTACACTGATACCCTCGATTTCCAAAATGGCTTAAATACAGAGTTCATTAGTACAGTGACCACAATTCTGCATCTGCATTTAAAAGTGAACTGAGTGAACTGTATTAGAGATAAGTAAACAAGAACATTTCTACTCTTAATGGCGTCTGAAACAAAACAAAAATGTGCTGCACAAGATATTTCAAGAGCTCGACTGTGGGCTGCCTTTTATCATAAGTACTTACTAAACAAAAATTGGAACAACTGGAAGCTATCCGATTTCTTAGTTTGTTCAGAGTTTACTACTTGGCTACTGTAACATTCCCAGCTACTTTCAAGAGTACAACTGAAATGAAAAACGGTGATTTTATTCACAACATTTTGAAGTGGATTTTGACAGGATACTACAGCTTGCTGTGGTCAACCTCTGAAGTAAACTACTTGTTATTTTACTCAATTCTGAGCAGAAGATATAAATACCCTTCTTGCCTCTATTCTTACCATAGGAAGCCAGAACAAGAGTTAGTGGTCTGTGTATGCCTATGCATGTCCTTTATATTTTAGTATCTGAACACGCAGGCAAGTGGCACATCATGAACAATAGAACTTGCATTGCTCCAGCACCCTCCAATGTTTTTACAGAAAAATATCATGCAAAATGAACTTGTGATACTCTATCACTAACAGTAATAAGAATTCTACCTTCTGATCTAGAAATAATTTTATGACAAAAATTATTACAATACTATTTCTGAAGGCAGAGAAACCAAAACAAGAAGAAATTAAAAGATCTACCCACATTTTACAGCAGGTCAGAAGCAGATGTAGAAACAAAGTTCACTATCCCAGCCTTGTTCCAAAGCTCTGTTCACTCAACTATATATAAAGCATTGTAATGACTTCAGTGGAAGCAATAGCATAGCTAGATATCATCTTTCCAGCTTCCAAGCCTTGAAAATATTGGTAATGTTGTTTTTCTGGTTCCAACTCCTGGATCTGACTTTATTGGAAAATCCATTTCCTCTGTGAAAGGAAGATATGCCTAAAGTCTCCAGCACTGTGCAGGAACTTGAGTTGCTTACATGCACTAACAGTTTGAAATATGAAATGTAACTAAAAATGTCAAGTGAATAAGAGACACAAAATATAATGTTTTCTTTTTCTTTAAGAGCATCAACATTAAAAGTGAGGCTGGTGGAATAATTTTATCATGTACGTGAACTTTCTTCCCGTTAGAATTTACAGCTCCCAGCAGGATATAAATTTTTCAACTTGAATGCATGACAAGTATTCAGATGTCACATGGCTTCCACAGACACAAAGGAACAACAGCATTTTTCCTCCTTAAAAAGTATTCAACTATGGATCCAAACATGAACATACCTTCACAAGCTTCATTTTGAGTTATTGAGATACTGATGTTGTCTCTAGGTACGTTTTTGGGGTTACTTATTTAAATCCTATAAATCTCTTACTCTGATCCCTATTTTGATTTCTATTTGATTCCCCTATAATATTTATCTCTGAAAAGTGGTTACCAGATGAAGCTTTTATAAAGAAAAAAAAATTAACCTACTTTGAAATAAGTCAGTATTGAAGTTGTGGCCATGGGAGCTAGCAAAAAAACCTTCACCTGTAAATCCTTATTGCTTATTACCTATATTGATTCTCCTTTATATAGCTTTACTTGACTTGCAACTTTTTTTTAGCCAGTTATGGTTTTCCCATATGAAGATCTGTTTTCTGACAGAATCTCACTTAGGTTTCCACCAAGACCAGTTCCAAAGCAGATTGAAGTTTAACTAGGGATTTGGAGCTTACAACAAAAAATATTTCTATTTGACTCGGCCATAGTAAATATATGTTAGTCTCATGTTTGCTTTGTTTGTATTTTTTTCTTATTCTGATTGCACAGCAGAATCACTACTACTAGCTAAATGAATAGAGAATCAATTTGAGCCTGGGATCATCCATGGATCCATGGGATCAGGAAAGGAAAGTGAAGGAAAAGAAGTAATTCCATTTGTTAAAGATTATAACATTTTTACAATGTGTTTTGATTTTTCTATAGAATTGCATGTTATGCTGGGGGTATGATTAACCACAACAATATTTAACATACTGAGAATTGCTTAAATATCTTGTATTTAGAAGTCCTGGCTGTGTTTATGTTAAAACCAGATAACACAGATGGTTTCCCCCTCCACAACTGTATCATAAATCTTAATTGTAAACTCCCATATATTTTTACTCTCTTGACAAGAGTCCCTCAAAATTATCATATATTTCATTTAAAGGATCTTTTTCAATTTTCCCACGTTAAAAGGAAACTCCTGGGATGGAAAAAAAAGTCACTTTCAAAACAAACATTCCATTAATATTTTAAAATCATAAAAATGGGGCAGATTCAGAGCTTACTATCTTTTATCTACAAATTGAGCATGCGGATTCAGTTTTTTTTCCCCCTAGATTTTTATTTTTTTTAATATAAATTGAGTGAGTGCGAGAAAGTTTTTCCTTGATATTTGTAGCTTGCATCATAACTGAGGAACAAGGTGCCATTGAATACTGTGGCTTGTCTTCATTTCAGGTCTACCAGTTCAATTGATAGTATGATTATCAAGTGGCTTAGCAGGTAGAGGACTGGAAATTGGAAAATCAATGTTCTGTTTTTCTTTCTGGCACTATCTATTGTTCCATCTGAGTTTCTCTAAAATTCAGTGGCATTACACAAGGAACAACATTCTACATTTTGTCTGTTCAAACTTCATAATAAAACACAGATATACAAAGAGGAACAAGAACTTGATATCCAAAGCATAGCAGCGTATCAGCCCTCCATACATGACTGGCAAATGTCTTATATGCTAAAAAAATATAGCATAAGTAGATGCAGATTGGGATTGCTATTTAAATAAAACTACAATAAACAACACAATAGACAAGCATAAACTGTTATGAAAGTGTGAAAATAGACAGATATAGGGTTGAAAATACAGAACTCCCACAGCTATTCTGAATTCACCAGAAGCATATTTCTGTCATTCTGTAATTACTCTCACTTGGAGAGTTACCAGATACTCTGTAGTGCTTCCACACCTATTTCTTGCTTGCAGAGTTCAAATAACTTTTCAAAAAGAGGAAAACCATAACAAGGTCCTCTTTACAGCACCCAAAGGAAAAAAAAATAATGTTCATGTAACAGGCTATACTAGAAGAACTAGGTATTAGACTTTAGCTATCAGGCCACCAAGGTTTTCAGTTAAAACATTCACACACACACACAAAAAAAAAAAAAAAAAAAAAATCAGTGCATTACAGCAGTTATTGGTGCTTTTTCTTGGCCTCCCATGCTCCTTACTGCACCTGCACCCTAAGTACATTTCTCCATCAAAGTTTCACTTAAAACCAACACAAACTGAAAAACAAAAAGTGAGAAGGATACTATAATGAAGACAGACAGACCAGAAAGGATATGAGGGCTGCCATGAAGAGGAGCTTAGCAGACAAAGATGGAAAGAACCCACTCTTCTGAGCAGTCTTCCCAGGAAGCAACTTGTAAATTATAATTTCAGCACCTCGTACTAACTCTAGAACATACTGCCCACTTCAACCAAATTTTACAGAGGACCGTAGGTCTCCAACAAGAAGGTTCAACAGCAAATACAGTATCGTGCAGCCCTGTGCTGCTCCTGAAGCCCCTTATTTCATGTGCAGCAGCAAAGGGTCAGGGCTTTCCACAGACTTTCCAAGCAGTCAAAAGGAGCAGCAAGCTTCAGAAAATTGGCAGGTCAGTTATCATATGCACAGTTCTGGTGTGTCCTCCTGCTTATAGGCAGGAGAAATGTGGTACCATATGAGATAATGTTGGGAAATCAAGCTTCATTAGTTTTATTACTCAGAAACCATGTATATGCAGAAGGGAATCCACAAAGGAGAAATAACAGACATTTTAATTGTTTATATTGATAAAGGTCAGGATGATTGGTGATAAACAGCATTTTTCTTTTTAAGTATTTACTCAATACATCCAAGCCTCTTACAACCTTGAAAATGGGTATTATATTACACAGTGTCCCAAGAATAACTTCATGAAATATAGAGCAGAAAATTGTCCAGGTATAGAGAGGTCAATGTCAACGTAGGCATATCTGCCTGCCATTTTTCCTATTTCCATGTTGCCAGGATCCAGCACGGATGCTGGCAATGCTGGTATTTTTTCTCTCTCATATTTGTCCCCCCATGAACTGATGCTTATCATTTCGCTTTAGCTAACCTCTGGAGGGTGAAAGGGGGGAGCAGCACCTGGTCTACTAAGTCTCCATCATTCTGAACATATACAGGAACAAAACACCATTTCTGACTTTCATGGACTAAATGTTTTATTTATTATTAAAGGGGTGTAACTGAGAGATCAGCTATCCTCTCACACCATTGCATCTGATGAAATACATCCTGATTTAAATCAATAGGGGGATTAGAACAGATGAAGATTGGCAAAACACACTTAAAACTGTGGATCTGAATAGGAGGTTGCATATCCTCTGAAAGAAGCAGAAATTAGGACATCCCCTCTTAAAAAAAAAAAAGACTCAGTGATTACTTTAAAAGACATTTGCATGTTTGCTACATGGCATACCTCAAGAGAGCATCAGCATAGACATTATATTCTATTTTTTTTCTACTCCTAAATGAAACCAGTATGCACTTGTCCTTCCTACTAAAGATAGTTACGTTTTTCAGCTTAAGAACCAAAGCTTTATTGAATGCCACTAAAAATTGTTAAAAAAAAAAAAAAAAAAAAAAACCAAAAAAACCCAGTAGTTCCAGAACATTAAAGCATTCTGACTGAATTCGAGTAAGGAAAAAAGTGACCAACTGTTGGTTTGGCCAGTTTTTTTAAGTAATCAAGGGAGCCTTTCCATTACTTCAAAGGAAGCCAGATTTAACTCTCACAAAGTTCAGGTGGAGGATGGGCACTAAAATCCACACAGAAGAGAGCAGTCTTTTGTGTTTATACCAACACACTCCATAGAAACCACTCAGTGATGGCAAATTAAATTAAGTAAAGCTGGACACGTGCACACAAAAACAAGCCCAAAAATCCTATGTTTTCATAGGAACTGAAGCTAAATCATTAATTTGATTCTAGCTTGGTTAATTTTGTCCAATAATTTTTTAAACTATCATATGTCAAAACAGTTCATTAGCTCATTGCCCAACATTTTAACTGCATTAACAAATGGATTTAGTGTTGGACCTGATGCCTTAGAAGATAACAATGCCTTCACAAGTATTAAATCAGCTGTCACCATGCAATTGAGAGCATTTGCACCTCACTTATTTTGAGCTCAAGCTTTAAGCTGGATATCTCATCCTATGGTTCAAAACTGTCCTAATTACTGCCCCAGGATATAACAGATGGGCATCCCCTCTTCCATGAGAACAGATCATCAAAATAACAAAATCCGTAGAAATTACCTGAAGAGGAAAAAAAAATCCCAAACAAACCCGCAGAAGTTTATCTGAAAAAATACCACTGATCTTACAAAGCCACCATTAAGTTATTATAAAAAAGAAATACTGCCTACACTTATTCAGATAACGTAGCTCACCAAGAATGCTTTTTCTAAATAACTAAGAGCAAGAGATCTCTTGTGTCAAGAAGAAAAACACATTATTTCAAACTTGTCCAGGTCAATGGAATACGGGTTTGGAAAGATGTCAACAGTGGAGGGAGAATAAGTTTTTTCCATCCCCTTTACATACTTAAGTATATTTAACCATGTTAAGCTAAACTTGCAATGCAAAACACTTGTCAGGTATTCTCTTTCTCAGCTGTTTCTATTGATTGTCTAATTTATATTTTTTTTTAATGTTTATGACCCTCCTCCTTCCTCCAATTCTTCCAACATCACTATACTAATTAGATGAAGGATCCTAGTCAAAGTAACTTCAAAAACTTCTGGAAGAAGCACCTGAAGAGGCCTAAGTAATTCAGTGGCAAACCTCACCCTACATCCATGGCTGGACATACCAGGGTTACAAACATGTGATATTACTCCACAAGAACTCCATCTTGAAGACCCTTTTACAATTATTGTGCATTACTCCATCAGCTTGCAAATCAAGCTGTTCTTAAGTGGAAGACTGGAGAAGGGGGAAAGGAGAAAAATCCATAAAATTATCATGTGCTGAATAATTGTTTTTCTGTTAGCTGGCAATCTCCTATGAAACTTCCATGGATACGTCAGATTATTTTATAGATCTGTCTCACTAAAAGCAAAACCTCCACAAACAGATTTAAGTTGATAAAACAAGACAGTAAAGCACAAAGCCTAAGAGAACCGGAAGCAATTTCATCTTTAAAACATTTCAGTTGACTTCATAGATTTTTAGAATTTACTACTTCGTTTTATTGCACAGCAACAAGGAATACATGAGAAGGAAGAACCATTTTATAAAAGGCTGAATATATCATTTGATACCATTTCTACTAGAAAAAAGGCAGATCACTATACGGAGGTACATATCATAGTAAGCAGCTCTTATAATTCAGTACTGAGAAAGTCAAACTGTATGTTCAGAGGCTATTGCACACTTAAACACCATTTAATGCTTTTGTAGAAACTACTTTAGCACATACAAACACCCCTTAAAAGGTGTCCTAGCCAGTAAATTATGCTGGCTGTACGCTGCTGAGGACTGCAGAACCACATGCACCTTCTTGACTCTGCACACCAGTCTCATCTCTCCAGGGCTGGTATATAACTTTCACATACATAAACCACTTCACCATCCAAATAAGAGTACAGCTTAGCACTGTCAGAGTACATTTAGTAACATGGATTTTGGCCAATGTAGTGCTTATAGAACTGAACATTTGAGAAGTTTTATTACTGAGTATATTCCCAGAAAGAGGGGAACCTTTAAACAACGCCTTATGCTAAAAAAGCAGCAAAGCTAAAGACCTAACTGGCTCCCTGCTTCCTGATACTTGTTAGGCCAGCTTTATAAAAACCAGGCCAAAGAATGGACAAATGTGGTTGTACTCAAATAAAACGTTTGTTTAGCAACAGCTTTTCACTATGACTTTCTTCCAGACAAGTGCAACACTTGGTATTAATCACATGAAATATGAATAATTTATCCCTTATATCTATTCAGGAGCTAAATGGTTTTCCCTGGAAATGCCAGCTTTATTGTGTTGTGGGGTAGAGAAGAAAGCCTTAAAAACTTATCTTCTGAGTTGAATTTAGACACTTTCTGAAAAAAAATCTCATCTCCCTTACTGAATTTAATAGTTGATGAAGATGTTTTCTTGAAAGCTATTTTTCTCCTGCCCCAGACAGAGATAACAAGAGTCCTGAATCATCCACTCTTTCATTTTTCACACATTTAAGCTTAAATCTCATAACAGCTTAGCTCTGACGCCAAGGGGAAATGACCACAAAAGTCTGATGGATTGTCAAAGAAAAAAACATTACTTTAACTGGATAGTGATTTCTGAGACCAAAGTCTTTCCTTCAAAGGCTTTAGTAAAGCTCATAGGTTTCATTTAGAAATAGAAGGAATGTTTTTAATTTAAACTCTTAATTAAACAATGGCAATGTTTCCACTAATAATGCAGGAAAAGATTGCCATCAGGCTGTCTTCAGTGTACGATTTAATATCTCTCTTCTGATGAATCAAAGTTAGCTATTATATTAGGACCCTGATAGTAACCAAGAAAAAAAAACAACAACAACAACAAAAAAAAACAGTCAAAAAATACACTCCTGGGGGAGAAGGGATTAGGGTAGGGGGAAGTATTTTGCTTTACTATACAAGCACAATAATAAATGAGCTCCTTATCCAAATGAAAATGTCCAGCCACACTGCAGCTTAAATTAATAATATTACTGGAAAAAAGACTGTAGAATTTGGAGAGGTTTACCCTGTGATGCTATTAACACATTACATTCATCAGGTGGTCCTTCATACACACACACAAGCTGCAGGGCATTGCCAGCTGCAGCAGGGATTCCATCCCACTGTTAGCTGGGAAGGACAGATGTATCCCCATTAACATGGGCCATTCTGCGGCTAAACTTCTGCACCTTTCAAATACCAAGAAAGGCTGCATGCCTAAAAGGTTTCCTTCACCCTTAACATCTTGTGTCTGATATGCTGCTGTTCTGCATGCTTACACAGCACAAACACAGAGTTTAACTAGTTCCCATACAGGGGTAGAAGCTGTATCACGCTTACGGTACTGTAGGTACAACAAAAAATTCAAAGAATTTTAATTTCTTGCACTGTTCCTCTTTTTAAAGCACTGCCAGCAGACAGCCTACATTATTCTTTTAATGCCACTGGCCTCATGGCTCTAAATCTTTATCTGCAACACTACTCTTAAACATATTACTGACATTTAATACTTATGGGAGAGTGAAAAGCCATGACCTCTTCCATCAGGAAGTTGTTCATCACTGGATTTTATCCAGGGGGAATATTAATGATGATACAGAGAAGTGCTTAACTATTTTTCATAGCTATAAAAGGCATCTCCTGTTAAGGATATGTTTCCGGCTTACTGTGGGAAAAACACTAAGAAGTGACATATTAACCTTGGTTTGTTTGTATGAATTCTTATCTGAAAATATAACCAAAATGGCTCCAGAATTATTCTACCTGACAGCTGAGGGACTCTTGATTTGTCCACTCTAGACAAAAGTAAGATTTAAAGTGATTACATGGGAGATTGGTTCCTACAGGCCCCTGTGCATACAGTGTTTTGTGCAAGGATACTCCACACGGCAGCATCAAGAGGAGCTATTGGGAAGAACACACAAGCACACCCTCTGCATTCCCTTTGCCTTCCCCAATATCTACAGCCTGTTAGAATGCCAGAGGACACATCTCTGCCTTTAGCATCCAAATAGATATAGGCAATAGCCTCTGCCTCCCTCTCAAAAACCTTCCTGAGGATGCCCAGCATTGATTTTTTTTTTTTTGACCAGCATACAACAAATGATAGCACCAAGACATCTTTCCTGGGTTTTAACTGCCAGCTCCGAGTCCAAGCTCATAAAGGCATGTTCCTTCCACAATGCATTACCTGCACTGCTTGCACTGAAGCTTATCTGCTACCTTTTTGTCCACTCACACTGTTTAGTAGAGTTCTTCCCTGTGCGCTAAGTCGAGCGGGGTAAAATACAGATCCCGTGATACAGCTCCCCAGAAGCCATAAGCAAAGCATGAAGAATGTGACCCCAATGTATTAGATTTGGCAGCATTTGACAGCTCCATCTCTGTGTCAGCTGTGCAGTTGGTAAGGTAGAGCCACCCTGCTTACAAAAGGCACCACCAGAGCTGTGGGGGGCTTTTGACTCCCCAAGGGAGGATTTCTATTATCTGCTGTTCTCTGAAGAGAGTAGCCTGCTCTCACACACACCATGCTGAAGCACAGAGCAGAACCACAGCAGACACTTAATACCAAGATTTTTTAAAAAATTTTAAAAGAAAGGTACTTTGATCTGTTTTGGAGATCTCTTCGTCTCTCTCCAGCACTTTCCTTTTGGTGGCCAACTCTGATTAATGGGAAGCTGCTCTTTAAGTCATTTGTAACAGAAATAAAGGATCAAAATACAATTTTCTCCTTTGCCATATTGGAAATGAATTAATTTTGCTCAACTTCAAAGCTATCAGCACTTTTATGGGTGTTAAATGAAGTTAAGTCCTTATTTACAATGGGGCTGTTTACACTGACGAAGACAGATTACACAATAAAAATGTCCAGAGTTATATCCCTAAATAATGTCCAATTACCACTAGCTTTTGCTGTTTGGGACCTATTCTGAAGAACATTGAATACTGTTATATTACAATATATTTTAAAACTTTCACTTTATGAAATGTTACTAGTAGTGTCTCCTGTATTTCAGAATTGAATTATTTAACAATTCATTAAATTAGATAAATCATATTCTAGCACAGCATGTAGCAGAATGGAGACCAGTCACTGTATTTACAATGCTTTGCAACTGAAAGCAAACACATCCTTTCTAATTTAGCTTTTTTCGATTTGCAACTTTTTTAATAGTTATAGTAGAGGTTTATACAAACAGTAGCTGTCAAGATGCATTGGAAGTGAATGTGTGTACACGTGGAAGGTGGGGGGGTGAGAGGGGTTTTGTACATGTATAAAATACATATATAAACACAATGCACCTAAACCTCTGCATTAACAAGTTTGGTTTTTTCCCCCACAGATTGCCACGAGGTATGAATCTCTATTAATTTAGTCTGTTAATATAGCACAAGTTGGTCTGCCAGCCTTCTCAAACATACCAAGTAATTTTATTGCTAACATAAATCACTCATTCTGTGAGTTCCTCTGCAAATCTCCTTTCCCTGCAAATGAAAATAAAATTAGACATGGCACCATGCAGTACTTTGGAGGTGAGAACAAACGTGTGAAGTGTGAAATAAATGTAGCAAACATGAACCTCGCATTCCTAACAGCTGTTTGGCAGCACAGTGTGTGTATGTGACAGTAAAGACAACATACTGCCCTCAAAGGTAATGAGGCTCATATCTAGATGAGCACAAAAGATGCGTCACAGTTCCAGGGAGCCCCAGGACAGACATCTTGCTGCACAAGATGTGTCACTTTGGGTTACGGGAAACTAGGGAGCAGGCATTCCTACAAGCTCAATAAGAGTAGAAATGTAATACACTTTTTAATAGTAACAGAGCCTATGTAAAATATTCAGAAAAAAACCCAACTGTTCATTTAACTAGGCAACACTAAATGGCAGACAAGAGTAATTCTTATTTTTCTTAGAGCTGTGTTCTCTTTTATTTTCCAAAAACAGTTTTCAGAACACAACATGATGGCTGCTGACACCTTGCTGGCGTTTGGGTCTGATAAAAATAAATTTGGGCTACCACATGTCTAGATAGTATTCAGTCATCTCTGACTTCTGACAAAAATCAGAATAGTTGGTAAGATGCTTTGAAAATTTGGACATCCTATTCTTTAGCTAGGAATCTTCTGCTTTATTCTTCACTAGCAATTTCCCCAACAGCAGGGAATAATACAATCTGCCACTCAGCCATTGCATTTCAGGGGGACTAAATGGATTCTTAAGAAAGGAACAGATATTAGTGACAACAGGAGAAGCGAGTTCTCTCCAGTACACATTCTTAAGGGCGTGCATGGGAAGAAGGACAGATTCAGAGAACGCTGAAAGGCTAATTGTTTTATGAATGTTTTTTTTAAAGTTTTTTTTTTTAAAGCAGATGTAATCTTATAAGCAATTTTCCCAGAACACAACCTGATTCGCTTTGGAGCTAAGTGCCATATTTTAACCGTTTATAAAGCTAATATCTAATAAAATTAGTATTTATCAACACAGCTTATATGTGCATTAAGTGTCACATTCAGACCATTTACACTTCAGGGCAACTGTCCTTCAGTCAATGCAGCAAGATGTGCATAGCTAATAAAAACAACCAAAAGATTATTTAGCACACAGGACATGTCAGGATTCAGTCAGGCAGGCACTTGTTATTCTGCTAGAAACTGACATCATATATTGTGATTTTCTGAAAGCTAATTCCTAAAAGCAAGCACAGCCAAAGGATGTCAAGTGTGTTTCAAACCAGGATCTTCTCCATACAGAACAGTAAACACTACACTGTGCTCATCTACAGATACAGTATTTCACCATGCAAATACAAGTATTACAAAGTAGATGAAAAAGCAGCACCAAAGAATCACAAGAGAAAGAAAGCAATGCAGCTAAATTATCTTTAAAGTGTATTTCTTTAATTACTGGACATAAGAATAGAGATTCTAATTCCACAAGTAAAACTGATGAAAGGAAGTAGTCAAAGCCAAAGAGACATCTGAAGTGAGAGCAGAGGTCTGTTTCCATCTATGTTACACAGCTCTGTCAGAGACCAAGCCTCAACATTTTCCTGTGGCCACCTCCATGCTAAGCTGAACAGCAAATTGCACCTTGAAATGCAAGGCCAGGCCATGTCAGCTCAGGCAAAGTCAGGGCTCACAATGGTTTGCTTTCTTTGTTTTTAAACAAGACAAATTAACAGTTGGCTGTCAGGTATGTGTCCAGAATGAGACTGCTTTGCTACTGAAGGAGGAAGACCATGGTCAAGTGTGAAGACATATATTAGTGAGAGGCAAGCTGGGCAGATAGATAATTAACCAAAAGAGTCACCCAATACAAATTGCAGCTGAAGAGCAGAAGAGAATCCAGAAAGAGGCAAAGAGCTTAAATGAAACACCAAAAGTAATTGCAAAGGGTAAGAACTGAGGTAACCTGGAGTGAAGGCTTCATAGTTTACAATGCAACACAACTGCTTGCTAACACAGTGTTTTGATTTAAAAACACTTTTTTTTTTAGTTAGCAGCAAAATTTTTATCAAAGATAAATCATCAGATACAAAAAGGACAGCATTAAAAAAATACATACGTATATATCCAAAGTTAACACCCATGAGTGGTAGGCTAACATATTACACAAAATAACTCAACCTGACAAGATGTTCTCTGTGCAAGGGACTGCAGAACAACTGAATATTGAGCAACTCCATATGGAACAGATTTTCAGGAAAACATTGTGAAAGGTGCATCGTCCAAAAAATTCATTCCATAAGAGAGAATACTTTTGCCTACCACTGATTTCATCATCAGAACTTGGGATCAGAATATTTAGCAATAGCCTGTGACATGCCACCTTCCATAGAAGTGACTCAGTTTTACAGTGCATCCAGATCCACATTGTTCACAGGAGACAGAATTCACCGTAAACACACTCATTCAGTTTCTGAGGATATTAATTTTCTGAGGCTGAAGAACAGAGTACAGCAAATGCTGTTTCTATATTTCTGATCTTTAGTCAAACTTTCATTTATCATTATTACACTCTTTGTATTTGCTAGTATTTCTCAAAGTGGAACTAATCCCACTGGATCTATTGGGCCCTTGACTCTTACTAGTGCTGCCACTGACCGCCTTGGCAAGCATCTCTGATACTGTGGCTATGACCACTGCATACATTAACACAGTAAAAGAACACAGTAAAAAAAAAATAATGCAACATATGTTTTGACAAAACAGTTCTGAATAAGAGGAATCTGCTACCTATTATGCAATAAACATCATAACTAAAACCAGATACGTTAGTGTTCTTTATCCGTTTTAATTAACAAACTAAGAAACATGTAGGAGGTCAGAAACTAAAAAGGCACTGACAAGGAGTTGTCTTATCACTTACTGTAAAATAAATAAATGTGCACTTTGCCACATTTGAGATTTGTTTCACATACAGAACAAGGCACGGCAAGACTGTACTCCTACCTGCCTCAAACATATTTCTTCCAGGCATTAAATAAAACAGATGAGCATTTTGTCAATACAGAAGATCACTGACCAAAACACCAACAACTTATCACAAGACAACCCGGGAAAAAGATTTTCATTAAACACTCTGCACTTGAAATGCTTTGGACTTTATCAAAAGGATTAGTTAGTTCTTGGCTTTGTGCTTTTCACCACTCCAGTAAATTCAAATATAAAATCATCCTTGTCTTTCTCTCTCCTGTATGATACCCTAATCTTGCTCACTTAATTTCAGTTTTAAAGAAAAGTGACAAGAGAAGTGCCAGACATTGTGTTTTATTTTGTTCACAGGCCATTTACATACATGCTTTGGAAAGATGGCCATATGGGCATCTGCAGTTCTGTTTTCAGTTTTCACAGTCCCTACTGATGAACAACATTAGATAAAAACCTGCTCACCCAGAGTCAACTGTGTGCCAACAACAGAAAAAGAACTTGAAGGTGTTAGACAAATGACATTTCTCTTTATTAGTGTCATTGAAGGGGGCTTTTTGCATTATCTAATCTGAAGCTTTCATTTTGGGAGGAATAGTCAAAGCCAGTAACTTTTGCTCTTATAAAGCCCTTATTGTTTTTCTAACGCCGTTAATAGAATATAGACTTTACACATAGCAATAAAAAAATAAGCTTTAACTGACATTTCAATAGCACTTCTCTATTAATGTTTAGCAGCATTGAGAAAAGAACATTACTTCTCTATTAGCTACAAGAAGGCTTCAAGGGTTGATGATCTTCCAGATGCTGACTCATCTAGCATTGCTAACAAGTTGGAATTTTAAGATAAAAACCTACAAATTTTGCCTTAGAATGCAAGAAAAGCAATTGCACCTTACATATTTTCATAAGTGCAAATAAGTGTGTAACAATAAGAAATTAATTGCTTTGTTTCAAGTCAAAGACTAGCTACTCTCTCTGTAGAAACAACGCTGCCTACTCCAGGAAGCAGCAATGAGGTGAGGTCCTTCAGCAGAACATCAGTTATTTTACAGCTTGCTACCACATGGCTCCTAACCTACAAAGCACACAAAACAGCCAAACATCTCTAAAGAGCCAGAAGACTTCCCCAAATCAGACATCAAAGTTTGAAACAAAACCTCTCCCTTCAAACTCTTATGTAGCTTTTGTAGCTTTTCCTCCTGAGACATGTTTAGTAATAATCCAATGTTTTACACATTTTTCATTCTACGTGGACTTAGAATTTTGCTAGTCTAGATAAAAGAAATTGAGATTTTCTAATAACAAACAGTTCTCTGGTAGAAACTGCGTTAAGAAGTATATGTATGTGCCCACAAAATCCCCATACAAATTTTACATGTCCATACACATCTCCATATGTATGTCCACATACATCTCCATACACAAATTTACATACAAATTTTAAAAATGCTACAATATTATCTTTTATTTCTGCCTCCCTTTTTCCCCTGCTCTCTCTACCAGTATTAGACAGTGTTTTTTCTCTTACTTACCAACAGCGAGCTCCCCAAGGCCAGCCTAATCGCAGTGGAGCTGTTTACCTAAGGAAGGGCAGACACCTTTCTCTGTAGTTTTAAAGGTCTTGAGACACCAGATTGCCATTGAGAGATTACCAGCTGCAGGTAACAAGGCCTGTGAAGCAAACTTAACAAAGACAAATACATAGCAGCTAATCAAGACCAACATTTCTGACAGCTGCTTTAATTTCAGTGTTCTCAGCACATCATCAGGTGCTACGTGATCTAGGTCTATCTGCAACACCCAGACAGCCCAGGCTGCAAGATGCTCAATATTGGACCTGCACCCCGACACATTTATAACCTCCTGCCTTACTAATGGGCCAAAAGACACTAAAACCAAATTATCAGACAAGAAAAAAGAAACCTATCTAACTGGGTTGATTCACCTCTTCCCACCTAAGCCTCCACCTGCAGTGTTCAGCACTTTTCCCAGGTGGGCCGGGCAGAAATTAACAGCACTCACAGCACCTCGTTAACCCCAGGTGGGCTGTCATTACTTCAAAGCTGTTTCCAATATTCAAGTAGTTTTAATCATCTGCTATCACCATCAATCACCATCACTCTGAGTGCCTTAAAGCCCTTTTCAAATCGATAAAGCCTTTCCAAGAACAACTTTCAAACCTGTGTTAGGGCAAGTATGCAGAAGTTAGCCAAATGTAAAACACTAAGCCTAATTTGGGGAAAAAAGAAGATGGTTATGCAGTTGAAAATACAAATATCTGCTAGTCAACTTGATACAAAATTAATCAAATTCTGTATTCCTATATACTTTAGGGAACTCTTATATTCTTTTTAACTGGGAACATCCATATTAACCTTGAATAACAAGCAGGTAGGGCTTCTAAAGATGTGAGAAGACTGATTAGAATAACAAAATACACTTAAGCTTCGGTTTCCACCCTTGTGGGCTCTACAATAAGACAACTGGAGGAAGGAAGTTACACATCTTAAGCTGCAGGCATCAAAATTAATTATTTTACAGCATGGGTCTCTCACTCTGACGCCAGGAGGATGAACTCGCCTTAGGAAGAAAGTCTGCCACTGGAGATGCTGCTCCAG
>JAOXNG010000042.1:15339577-15349708 GCA_028566535.1 Scolopax minor | reverse complement strand
GACCGAACCCTGGCTTGCCCCCCGAGCCCCGCGGCTCGCCCAGCCCCAGTCCCATCGTGTGTGTGTGTGAGCTCCGGTGTCTTGTCAACGGCTGGAAGAGAAAGCAAAGGCAGCCTTTGGCAGCGGGCACAGCACTGCGGGCACCGGCACCTCCTCGCCATCAAGGCTCTTCCCAGCCCCTGCAAGCGGCAGCCCTGCTATCTCTAGGCAAGAGCTAGATGAGCACTTGAAGTTTTCTTTTTACTGCGCTAAGCCCGTGGTATAAATTAATCAAAAAATAATAAAAAAAAAAAAAAATCACTGAAAGTACTGCTGATTTATTTTTTAGATTTTGTGCAAACACCCATTAGCAACTAGTATTGGTTTCACCAAAATTCTGTAGCATATGCACTCCCTGACCAGACTGACCCATTTTCTACAGGAAAGAAAGGGAGTGGGGGAGAGCGATCTGCAACAAGAAATTTTAAAGAAAAGTTAAAAATACTTTATCTTTTTAATTTTTTCTTCTTTTTTCCCCTCTATTGGCCAGCTCCTAAACTTAGCTTGGGCTCTCAAAAATGAAACTGGAGTTTTTGAACATTTTCAGGTGAAATCCTGTAGCATATCTACTGTCTGCCCACTCTTCATGCACTAAAACACTTAAAATGCTGTCACTTATTTACAGGCACACAAGCCCTATACTCTTCCGAGCAAATCATCTTGTTTATGAGAGGTAAGATCAGTCAATCAGATCAGATCACCAGCAGTAAATTTGCAGGGTTCAGTTATGTCCATTTCTATATTTCTGCAAACCTGCTGGAATGAATGAGATGTATGGCAATAAGCAGCAGCAGGATTGTAGCCAGCACAGGCTACAGCTCTCTGTAAATCTCCACCCTTTCCAAAAGCAGCAGTACTTGTTGTGATGCGTTGGGTAGCATGGCACAGACAACTAATGGGCTTAATAAAATTACAAGCCCCGAAAAGGAATGAGGTGAAAGAGAGATTTTTCATTTGTTTTGGTTGTTGGATTTTTTTGGGGGGTGGAGAGTGTGTGTGTGCCTTTTCACTTGTATTAACCCACACCAATAACGTGATTAGACTTTTGCCTGAATGCGAGGATTGAATATGGCCCGAAGCAGGTAATTACCATAGTGATGTAGGAAGGCTCTTTTAGCTCTCTCTTGCTGTCAGACCAACGTTTCACACCACTGACTATGGCAGTCTGTTTCACTTGTTGCAGCGTCGCCGAATCATACAGGTTGGAAGGGACCTCTGGAGATCATCTAGTCCAACCCCTTGCCAGAGCAGGTTCATCCTACTCTTTTGAATTACAGCATCTTTCCAAAATATGAAGGGCCTACAAATGAAGCTTTCACTGTATATTAAGAATTTTAACTACATGGCTTTCCAGCAGGAATGTGGTATTTCTGCACACCTTTTCCTCTCTACAACTTGTACTACACAGCAGAGAAAAGTCAGCTAATACTATAGAGTAGTAAACTATAGAGTGCTTCTTAGTTTAAGTTGCTAAACTAAGAAAGCAAAGTGGTCCTGTAGAGGAAAGTTGGAAGGGACCTTTAAAGGTCCTCTACTCCAACCCCCAGCAACGATCAGGGAATGTCCTACCTTCCTGATTGGAAACAGTACCTTGCTTGGGTCAGACACGTGCAACCTGCAGCTAGAAGCTACTGGCTTAAAAGGCAATAAATACCAGCCTGAAATGTCGGTATCTACAGCACTGTGGAAGTCAGGAGAGTGCTGTCTTTTAGTTTAAAATGTCACAACTCTACAACCTACTTTTTACAGAGTACTTAGAACAATATGATGCATAATTTGTATTTCTGTTACCTGCTGAATTAATATTATTATCTTTAATTGCATTAAATACCTGAAAATATATCTCACTTCTTTCTGCTATTTCTAGTACTATGAAAACAGAGGTAGATGCAGATCCTAAACATGGTGACTTACACTTTCTAAAATAGTACTGTTGAAACGTATGGACTGTGCTTGCAGATATGGAGATGTGTTAGTTTCCATTAAAACATGTATTTCAGATAATAGGTACTCACTGCATTTTCCTACACTCCTAAGTTTTCTGCACTATGATAATTTTATCTTCTGTGAATTTTATCTTTGTTGAAGGAAGACATGTAGGTACTCCTATTCTCTACCACTGCCTATAGTTCCTTACTACAGTTCCAGTAAGTATTGTAACTTAAAATTACATAAATTACAAACTCATTACACTATCCTAGTTAAACTGTTGTTTATGCAAAAGTATAATGCATTAAAACATTGTTGAAAATGTTTTAAGCAATCACAAATTACTCTCCTTTGCTCACTGCTCCTATTTCTCTGGTCCTTCTTGAGGTCCAGAAGCTACTAGAGTCACAAGGAATATTCATAATGTCTCCTGTGGCTATTGCTGCTCAAATTTTAGGGTGTCTAATCACACTGTGTGAAGCAGCCAGTTGTTTCTGAGTGGTTGGCATATATCTCTGTTCCCCACACTTCAAGTCTGCTTTTCTGCCTTGGTGAGTTCATAGAAGGTCATATTCTATCTTGAGTTGGATAGAGAACGTGGATATTTATGCATCATTTTAGTTAAATGCTATTCTGATTCACATTACATGGTTAATCTTGTGCTTGTTATAGCTCAGTGTAATGTTTATCTTCCAGAAGACTCCTCAATAAGAGGAGAAATAAACTAAAATTTAATTTGGATGTGTTATACCTAAAGCTGAATTGGGGAAACAGGTTAGCAAAATTCATCAGCATATGAATAGTTCTACTTAGGCAGCATATTAGATATGCCAGAGAAAGTGGCTAAATGGCTAAGTTAGGGGAAGGGGCGTGGGCAGCAAAGCAAAATAAACCCCTTGCCTATTTGTGACAGGAATGATGGCAGCCTAAAAATGTATCTTCTCTGGCACCTAAAGTACTAACGTGAAGAGAGGTCTGAGAGTTTAAACAAAAATCGCCATAGTTGTTTCCTTAGCTGTAGTGACAAGGACTTGGGCAGTTAGGGGAAATGGCACATATTGAGTGAAAGAGACTACTTATTTGACAGGGAATAGGATTGGATCTGTTCCAACAAATAATAGAGCAGAGAAGAAAAAAGAAGTAAAATGAACAATAGCCTCACAAATGATCTAGATTGCTATGCTAGCTAAAGAGTAGTTACACATTAGATCCCTTGCAAATTCTTAGATCCATTGATTTTTAAACCATTGTCATAGAATTCTGAAGACAAAATGGAAAAAGTAGATCACTTATTCAAGAAGAGAGGGGAAAAGGGAAAGAAGGCTAATTTTTTCTTTTCACTACTGTAGGTTTAGTTTCCACCACACTAACAGGGATAAACAGGTTGCTATTGATGGGAATTGAACCTCAGCTACTTACCAAGACAGGGTGTCTATACAGATTCCACTCAAGAACTGTGATACTATTTTCCAGGTCATTAAGAAAACAGTTCTGGAATTAAAATTTTATGCAAAGTTAAAATTTTGCCATACACACACCAGGTGAGTTCAAATACATTGCAGAGTTTTGAGTAGGTGGCAATGTAATTTACTCTTAGCGCTTAAAGATGTATAAACCTCATACGTGATGCCCAAATGCTGCAGTCTGAAGATCAGAAAGGCTCCAGCAGAGCTGTTTTCTTACATACAGCTACTATTGCACAGAAAGTAACTAATCACAGTATCATTTTCTCCTCCTTCTGGTCTTAAAAATCCTGCAGCAAGAAGCAAGCCAGTAAGCTTTTGCTAACCCCAGTATTTATTTTAGTTCCCATTCCATCAACAGATTTTTCTCTTCAGATCACTTTCACTGATAGTCATCATATTCAGAGCATTCTGTATGTTCTGTACCATGTTCTAAAATTTATCCTTTGTCAAAAAAAATATAATTTGACAGATGTACCCTAGAAGAATCCATGTCATTTTTGAACATTTTAGGGAATTTAACCAATCTGACAAACAAGAGGAGTTATGGTACTTATTCTTGATTATTTGTTTTTTTACCTCAGCTGTAACAAAGAAGTGAAAAGAAGTTATCTTGACTCTTAGATCCTAACAGCTGTGCTTGTTTGAGACAAAGCATGTAAGAAATAGAATGGCTGGTCTAATCATTTATGGCCTTATCTTTAGATAAATGATGGATTATACTAAAATTACCTTGAGCTTTCAAGTGAATTGCAACTAAAGGTAGGAAAATATCATGCTCCAAATAGCATGCTGTTAGTATTTTCTGTTGCACCATCATCTGAAAGAACTACAGATTTGTGGCTGTCAGGTCTCTTTTCCAATTTTCATTCCATTTCATTTTTGTTTGATAGCAAAACCATCCAGGTATCAGCTATATAACAACGTTAGCTAGAATGCTTGATAACTATTTGTGGTGTTTATCTCCTTTTATTGTAGTTGAGTAGCATTTCTCTTACAGGCACAGAAAATGGGTAATAACTGAAGATGACCTCACAGCAGGACAGTACGATGAGATTGGCAATGTATCAGTGAGTGGCATGATTGAAGACAAGACCAAAAAGCAGGCTACATCAAAAGGTAACTGGCAATATCTAAAGAAACTGATACTGAATTTGGGCAAGGTCAATATTTAGACAGTGTTTCAGTGTTAGAGGCAAAAGCTATAATTAGCGTACAAAGAGTGATTTAACCAAATGCCTAATTTCAGCTAATTTATCTATTCCTATGTTTACTTCCAGGTCAAACAAGTTTGTCAGTTACTGGCTGATCGTTGGCTTGTACAATCTAATCAGTAGTTGAAATATAAGAACAGGAATAGAAAATAAAACAATATTCCTCAGTCCCCTCAGATTTCTGAAAACTGAGAGGGATACGCTGAGTACTGTGCATTTCTAGCTCAGAGGAACCCATGCAGATAGGAAAAAGTTCCGGAAAACCACTGAACAGCTGTACTTTTATGTTGGGGGGCTTACGCAAGGGAGAAAAATGCACTAGTCGATTTTCCTAAAATATGTTCTGTTGGCAGTTATCTTCTATTTAACCCTGCTTTAGCATCGTCACAGCCTGGCCAGACCCTTTACTCGAAGCACACAGCACGTAATGTACAAATATGCAGCCTGAACTTGTTTATTGAGGAAACATGCATGCCACTCCCAAGCCAAGTTTATAGGATGTATGGCGCCTTCTTGTCTTTTTCTTTATAAACTCCTACTGGGTTTTGTCCTTTCTCCCCTCATTCTTGTTACACAAGCCTATAAGTCTATACGTTCTTAATGTACAACAATAAGAAATGCAAAGAATCAACATCTGTTCTCAAAGTGGGACTCTAGATCTGCTCTTAGATTTTTGTCTTTATTGTTTTCCTTTTGGCTTTGTTATTAGCAGCTTACCATAAGACAATTACATTTTTTCTTTTTCTCAAACTAGGTTTTATTTCAGATTAAAGATATTTCTTTATTTATGTACTTCCTAAGAAGCACTTCAAAGGAAAGGGCTCAAAAATATATTGCCTTTAAATGCATTTTATAATGCTGTTCCATGTTCTTAAACATACCATCAAAAAAAAAAAAATCATACCAGTACAGGACAGCCACACATCCAAACATTAGCTCAGCTCAATTGGTAATTTTCCTAGCACTAAAGCTCATGTGGCTTTATTTTGTTTTTACTCATGGCTTTTTGGAGGGTGCAGCATTACCCTTTTCTGTGCAGTTACGTTTGCTTGAGAACCAAGAGCACTTTGTTGGGGATGCAGTGATTCACAGCATCATAGCTTCGCTCACACTCTGGCTGTACCAGCCACCTTTTTCCTTCTGCCTCTGTTGCTGGTGCTCAGTACCCACAAGGGACACCTCAGAGCCAGGACAGCAAAGAGAGTTCACTAATAAATTTTATTCTCAAAATAGAGCAATATTTTTTACTTTGGGGAAAAAAAAAAAAGGAAACAAGCTGTACAAATTTGGCAGAACATCTATTTTAGTATCATTCTATTAAGTGTGCTGCTTTCCAGACAAAGCACTAGGCATCACGGTACCTTGTTTTCCTCATGGGTGATAATAACTTTCAAACTGACATGGATTAAGGTGTTTGTATTTGACCTTTCGTTCTCTTTGATTAACCCCTTAGCAACTCACTAGTCCTATTGACTTGTACAAAAATCACAGATGCTTTCCTTGTCTTTTTATTTGTCTACTCAGATTTCCTTCTAGTCCTCATAATGATCTGCCCTTAACAGGAGTTTTGTGCAAGTGAAAGCACTATTGGGCCTCTAGGTTTTCCATGTTATGCTTAGTAACAGTTACAATGATACTAACTTCACTTGGGCTTAGCTGCATTACCATTTTAAAAGATTATTTTTTTTTGGTCTGAATGAAACTCTTGTGCTTTACCAGTTAGTCATACTGTTTTCTTTCCTTTCTGCCTTTGGTTCCCTTTTTTTCACCCTAATGAGATATTCGTTAAGAAGCCTCCATGCTGATCCTTTGCTTTTAATCTTTTAACTTTTCCCTCCAGGCTGTTCCTAACACTCTCATTTAAGGACAAAAATCCTTTTCTGAAGCGTATTGCGATTGAGTGATATTTTCCCACTGTAAGGATATCTAAATTAATTATATGAAAGAGAAGTAATCAAGTGTCTCAATCAGATAGAGTGAACCAAATCCTATTACGGGTTGCTGAATTATGACTCATGAAAGACAAAGCTCTTTCTGAACAAAGGTGTTGAAATCTAGTGTCCATTTTCTTGCCCAGAAATCCACAATACATTTTCTTTTGCTTGTCCAGTAAAACAAAGATTATTTTTCAGCATGCAATCAAAAGAAAATAAGAGATACGTGTGAAGTTTGTTTTCCCCAGAGCTGTAACACTTAGACTTCGCAGGAAGTTATGTGGAAATCACTAGCCATGGTGTTGGAAACAGGCATAAAACTTCCACATTAATTGGTTCAGTTAACATGACAGATACTTTAGTGATATCTGTATGTCTGTGTTCACATAGACATGCTGCATCCGTAGTGTGTGCTTGTTTTTCAGTTAATGTTTTAATTACTCAAAGCAAAAGCTTCTATCCACACTAACCACTTTGGTGATAGGCAAGAAACAGGGATGTGATTTGTTTGAGGTTTTTGGAGAGGGAAAGTCCTTGTAGATAACAATTTGGAACATGAACTACTCAGCCAGCTCTACTAATTTCCATTAGATTAGGAAGTGGAACACCTCTGTTTGACAGACATCTCTCCATTTCCAGAGCAGAAACAGAGGGTTTTAAGTGTTTCTTTCTCTCCCACTTTTTGACAGATTAACAACATTGCAGATGAAAATATCGCATTGCTCTGCACAATGCATTTCTAAATCTTGTTATTCATTAATTTACATTTGCCTTCTATGTTTATAGAGGGGGGAAAAGTAAAAATAAGAAACACATGCTGCAGAAGGGATTGCTTATTAAGCTGTGGAGCTCTCAGGTGTATCATGGCTCCACCCTGCTGATTTAACTTAATGTCAGGAAAATGTCCTTTTGAGGACTCATACAGGTAAGGTCTCACACACATCACAACATTCGAGGCAGGCCAAAACGTTCCTCATTTGCTGCACGACTTCCAGTGTATTTACATATGTAACCTCTCTTGTACCACCTTTCTTACTGTTTTGCAAGAACGTACAGGAAGGCAGTTCCTTGTACCAGAAAAGTAGAAGTAACGTTATCTTGCAGAGTTCACTGCTCATCTTGTTGTTATCTCACTTTTAACTACAGAAAGTTGTTCAGAAACTTAAATTGCATACATAATGTTAACTTTTGCCTCTGCATCTTCTAGCTTAGCAGAAGAAGAGTAACACAACTGTGGGAGAGTAGGCACAGCAGTCACTGAATAAACTAAACTACCAGGACAAAGCAAGGAAGTCTCTATTTGGACTAACCTGAAATTCCACAAAGAAGTCCTATCACCTCCCATCAGAGTTAATAACTCTGTCCCCTACTCTTCCTTCTGCAAACACCTTTGCCTAGAGAAAGTGACAAAAACCTAATTAAAACATCACTTTAAGTAGTTTTATAGTAGTAATACCACTGATTTTGAGTTGCATCTTTCATGGTAAAGCTGTAAACCAAAAAAAGGCCAAAGAGCTTGCACCTAGATTCAGAAAAATCCTTTTCTCTCCAAAGTAGATGATTTGCGTCACAGTTTTCTATTGTGATCTCTGCCAGGGACAGAGCATATTCTGACAGTGATTGCATATTGCTGTGGACATGGCACTCATGCCATGTTTTAGAACATAACCATTTCTAATTTAGATGCACAAAATCCCATTTTCTGTTACATTATCAGCCACCATTAATATAACCAAGAGTCTGAACTTGTGCAAATTTTACCTGTTTTTACCCATAGACTCAGAAGTGTATACTCCATATCTGGGCTTTCACAGAACAGATTGTAATAACCCTCTTACAGCCAGACCTAATTTGGCTATACTGGTTTTTTTGTTTGTTTGGTTGGTTTTGGGTTTTTTTTGCTTCCCTATAGTAATACTTATTTCCATCCTTTAATGACATGCTGTTTTGTTATTTTAACATTCTTAACAGAATTTGAGAGACATTTTATCCTTTACCACATTTTTTCTCAATGGACTAAAAACCAGAAGAGGCCTAGGTTTCATTACAGACCACATTTCATGTCACACACATTACATTATAGTACAGCTACCCATAATAAACTAAAAGATATAACCATTTACCTTTGTCATTGGTTCATCTAAGCTGGGATTGTGGAGACTCCTCATCATGGGAGGCAGGGGAGTCTAGAGAAGTGTACTGTGTATCTGTTGCTTCCTCACAGCTGCCTGGGGGAGTACCACCCTGTCCCTGTAGAAAAAGAATATGTGTTTTAGAAATTGCTCTGGCCAACAGCCATGTAAAGTGATTCACATTTCTAATATTTTAGGCTTCAAAGTAAGATACAGCAACATTTAGAGTTTATATGCTGCAAACACTATGAGGAAGAGCCAGTGCATACGTGTGTCCTCTCCTGTCCTGGAGCCAGTAACAGAGTAACAGTTTGTGAGCAAGGAATCACCATTAGACACTAATATTTTAGGGTTCAGGTTTACAAGCCATAGTCTACATGAGTAGCTGCTACTCTCAAGGCCCCAAAACATTACTTATACCGTAATCGTGATCATAAACTGAAAAATCCCAGAATGCAAATAATAACCTCTAAAGTGGCAAAGATGCCTTTGTAGAGTCCATGTGATAACTAAATTTCTAAGTTAGCAAAACCAACTTCCTTCTTGCAATATTCTGTGCCTTTTGCAGCAGCACTCTAGTACTCTAAAGCATCATCCTTTCGTGTGCTCTAGATAACAGAAATGCATCATTTCTGCTACAGGATGTTTGGTATTTGTAGACTCCACACTTTTCTGTTTTCAAGAAGTTGTAAAGATAAAAAGCTCACAGAGGGAACAATGTTCCATCAAAAGACCAGCCCCGGCATTGTTACAAGGCAAATTTCTTGATGCCTCTGTGAAAGTACAGAAAGACCAAGTGGCTGAAGTACGGACAAGTCAACTGGTTCGATCACAAAATGAGATCATGCCAATAAGAAGAGAAGTCCAGAAAACTTGCCTTTAAACTTCAGCGTTGGAAATTATCTCAGTTTGAGAATCATATTGACGACTTTTTAATAGTTTTGAATTTCAAAATGGGCATAAACCCCTAAAGATTGCTAGTTGTACACAGTATCTTTGTATGCAAGTACTGTATCTTCCTGTCAGAGCTAGTTCTGGGCTAAGCAATTCTTGCCACAATTGGAACCTCCAAGTTGTGTCTGGAGCTGAAACTATTATCTTTATAAATTCAGATATTGTTAAAAAACAGCAAAGCAACAACTTAATTGCCTAGATATCTCTCGGTGCTGCTCAGAACATCTTCTCTTCCTTGAATATCAGTAGAATCATAGAATCATCTGGGCTGGAAGGGACCTTCAAAGGTCATCTGTCCACATCCCCCGCAGTCACAGGGACACCCCCAACTAGACCAGGTTGCCCAGGTCCTCATCGAGCGTCACCTTGAATGTCTCCAGGGAAGGGGACTCAACCACCTCCCTGGGCAACCTGTTCCAGTGCTCCACCACCCTCATTGGAAAGAACTTGTTCCTAATGTCTAATC
>JAOXNG010000042.1:15325021-15338670 GCA_028566535.1 Scolopax minor | reverse complement strand
AAGAACTTGTTCCTAATGTCTAATCTAAATCTGCTCTTCTCCAGTTTAAACCCATTAGCCCTTGTTCTGTCATTGCCTGCCTTTGTGAACAGGCAGAAGCTACATTTTTGTATGATGTGCAGTGCTATGAAAAAAAGAGAATACTTTAAAACTTCTTATTCCGTGGAATTAAGCTATCAGAATAGAAACTTAAAGTTCGTCAAACGATTTCACTCACACTTAACAAACCTGAATGTGATTTCTGCCTTTTATTAAAAATGATCACATGGGGCACACTATATTTTATATAGGCAATTCCAGCTGCAATAAAGGAAATGCGTTAATCCATTCGTTTACTATCACTCAGAGAAAGTAACCATGCAGCATGTAACCTTTCACAGCTCAAACTAATCTCACTTTTATTTGTTCTGGGAATTGATGGCTTAATTCTTGTTAACTATTGACTCCTTTGGGTACTTCTAAATATCCTAAAGATACTACATAACCAAGCATCAAATCTAAACTTATAAATGTGCAGTAAGCTGGATATTCATAATAAAACAGTGCTTTATGTTGTGTTGCCCTTCAAATATCTTTTCATGTCAGTGCTGAAAACCCTAGAAATTCTAGGCCTACCTCAATCTGAAACAGACTTATTTTCTCTTTACTGACACCTTATGTGCCGTCAATGGCATTGTTAGCAATATGAGGAGATGGCATGTCCCCGAGAAGCAGGCTTTAGGTTAGCCTGCTAATTATTGATAATTTTTTTATCCTTTTTGGTAAAGCTAATGGCTAGACCAGAGGTGCAAAAATATATGCTGGACTAATGATGATGCCTTCATTTCAAAGTCTTAATATGTCTAAGTGACTTCAGCCTTTTTTTCTAATAGAGGCAATACTTTACCATGTGGTATAAACAAGAAGAGTGACTGCCTCCTGCTACAACAATTAGTTTTTCATATTTAAAAATTAATTCAGCTATAAGTTTAATAAGCTAGAGAAGGAAAAGATGATCTTCATTCCTGTCAATGGAAACTGAGGTGACTGGAAGAAGGGGATATTACGTGGGAATATCACATGGAGGTTCACCTTTCAGGCATCATCTTTTATGAAACTTAGCTTTTTGACATTTAGTTTTAGAAGTACTGAACTAGAATTAGTGAGCTAGAAGTATATTTTACTTTTTATATTCAATTATCTTTGCAGTTTTAAATTACTGCTGTGCAGATAATTTTATAGTCACATCTAAGGATATATAATACCCAAGACATTCTCAAGACCAGACAGTTTGCAACACATTCTTGCAGTCTTGGTCGAAGAATGAACACAGAGATTGCTCTGATGGATAAATATGAAAGAAGAGACCAGAAAATTCCGTGGAAAATCTAAGATATCTGGGGTATCGGGTACAGTGTCAAGGCAGAACCAGTGATCTCTAAAACCGCCACCTCACTGATCTTCCCCAAGAGATTAGATAAACACACAGTGTGTTGAAAATGGTGATTCCTTCAGTCCAGTGTATAACTTCAGTCAGTTATACATTTATTGAGCCCAAGAATGTTCCTCCCCAGAGAAACAACGGAGAAAAAATCATGTGTGTAAAGAGGAAAAGGTCCCAGAAAACAATGTTAACATTTAAAGCTAAACACAGAGGATCTGAAAAATGAAACCTATAAACTGAAATACTGAAACTTACTATCACCTGAAAGACTTTTTGCTAACCATAATGAGTGCTTAACTGATCAATCAGTCAACAAAGTTATGCATAAAAAACCCCTTTTCATTGCCATAATAGCATTTACTAAACTACTACATTCTAGTGAGGTTGAGAAACACTAGTGAAGTTGAGCAATCCATCCTTGGCACTAACATCTGCAAGGAAAATTTTATAGAAATATGTACATCAGGATTTCCCAACTTCTGGGAAAAAAAAAAACCCAAAACATGCATGAGGAGGGAATTGGTAGTTAGCTTTGGCCAAAGAGTTAAGTAGCATAAAGAAATATTTCCAGTGGTTCTGGACTCTGTAAGTACTGCAAGAAAATATGCAAAAAGTAGTCCAAGCTTTCACTGCTGCTGCAACCGCTATAATTCTATCTATGACATTGTTACTCTGTAAGCTGTTAAAAAGAGCATGCAGAAAATTCATCACATATTGCACTGTAGTAATTTTAAGCATTTAATGGTCAAGAAAAGTACTTGAAATATTTTATTCATCATTCCACAGGCCCAAAAACTAGTGTTTTAGAAGTAGGCCTTTCACTTAGGCCAATTTTTTGCCATATCCTATTTTTCTAACGCAAAATCCTTGAGTGTGCAGTTGAAAAATTATTTTTCATTATTCTGTGTTGTAAATCTAGCTAACTGCTCATTTTCTATCTCTAAATATCACTTCTATTCCATCTAAATGCTTCTATTTTTAGCAGCTTCAAGATATAAACCTCATATGGTTGTACCAAAACATCCCTTAAGTGCATAGAGATACAGTGACACTGTGTAAGCCATTTGACATAAATACAGGACAAGTCACTGATTATTTCTACTTACCTGGCATGAGACAATATAGTTAATATCAGTATTTTTTCCTCCTTTGCTCATCTATTTATTCCATAAAATAAATGTCACAACATTACACTAGCAACCTTTCTTCTCTGTCTGCATTGAAAGTTGTTTGCCCTTACTAGCAGCAAAGAACTATTTAGGTAAATAATTTGAAACATCATCATGCACTGACTGTCTGAAGGGCAATGACAAACTGGGTGTATTAGTAAAAAGGGGAGGAGGCAGGTTAAAAAGTATTAAAAATACTTACATTTTAAAATTACTAAATTGTTTCCAATTCATGAAATATGTACAACAGTTGAGGTCTAAAAATCACCATTTAGGTTACAAAAATTGTGTAGATTCATGCTGCCTTTCAATTTCCAAAAATCCCTTAGGAAAAAAAAAAAAAAAAAAGGAGGTTAGTTCTGAAGTGGCATTCTCAACCATAAAAATATCTTCCTCCAAAAAGGAAAATACATGTTTGAGTCAATTAACCTAGAATTACTTTCAAGAATACTTCTTGGCTGATACTTGAAAAAAGAATTTGATTAACTACATGCCTAGTTAGTTTTAAAATAATCTTTTAGTCTAATGAATAGGTGCCACTATTTTGCCATCTGCATTTTTAAAGTAAACTATAGTTTTAGTCTCCCTTTAAAAATATTCTCCTTAATTTGGCTCAAAAACTTTAGAGAATTTAAGCTTCATATGTCTTTGAAAAAATAAATGACCAGGATTTTGTTCCATGGCTTATAAGTGCAAGAACTGATCTGAATGTTAGCAAAACCAGGAACATACTAGAAAAAAGAAATTGGATATAAGGTAATAGGTACTAAAATAAACTTAAAATAATTCATTATGGTACATTATTCTTTACATAAATGCAGAAGTTCAATGACAGATATTTTGCCTTGTGTTTGCTATCTTAAATAATCTTGAAAGAATGTATTTTGAAAACTGATGACACTTGAATATATGATAAAGGAATTCTCTTATTTTAAAATAGGAAATACAGACCTCTAGTGGTCAAAATATATATTATGAGTTAAACTTCAAAGCAATTTAAATGTCATTGTGCTTAACTGTTACTTTCCTTTTCCTTTATGTTTTCCTGCCCTCTCAATCATTCAAAAATCACATAACCCCCCAATTCCACTGTTCAGTCATTCCACAAGCATTGATTTTTCCCAGAGGAGAAAGTACTTTCATCTGCCCTTTTCTCACATAAATTTTATGACTAAAACCGAGTACAGTTGAAAGATACTTGGGAAGTGAAGGGAAAATTAATGAGAGTAGTCTGTGAAAACAAACAGAAGAAAGATGTTCATTCTTTTCAGAATAAACTATGAAGCCATCCTACAGAAGGACAGACCCTTTTGAAGTATGCTGGAGGAAATAAATAGAGAGAAGTTCTTACAGAGAAGGTCAGAGTACATAAACAACTCTCATTTACAAGGTAGCAATAACTGGTCCTCCTCTGCTAGCAAAAAATAAATAATAAGCAATTTAGAATTTTGATGTAATAGAAGAACCAGATCCTAGAAAGATCACAGGCAATTTACTTTCCAGCCTTACAGAGCTAGCACAAATGAAGCAGACTGGTTTCAACTCTTACAAGGGGAAGACATAAAGAATCCACTCATAGGTTAGGGAATTAAAGAGAGAAATACTTTAAAATAAATTTAAAAAAAGGCAACCACCACAAAATTAACAGCAATTTCAACAGACTGGCAGTTGCTTTATAAAAAACTGAAGAGGAGGACAGCTATTAAAACAAAAATGCACAGGCCAGTACAAGGTCCTGCAAATTGTGTTTGTTCTGATGGCAGACCATCTCCTGATACAAAATTACAACAGCAACAGCCAACTTCAGAGGCACTAATATGGATCTTTTGAAGGTTGCTTTCTGTTCTTAGTGATCATGAACTGATGTACAGACAGTGTTCTGGTTCTGTACTGCCTATTGCAGTTCTATTTCAGTAATATTTTGATTTATTGTCATTTGCAATGAAGTCAGACACTGACCTCTGTGAAAGACAGTGGCAGTGATGACAGGAGGCCTATGCACACTGCAAGGCCACAATACTTCAAATTATGAGCCTTTATTTGCCAAAGTGTTAGCATTTTTCTCCCCCTCCTCAGTTCAGCTATCAACTCTGAACCAAAAATTGGGAAAGCTGTGAGTGGAGAATACACACTGTTAGGAGGAATGGCAGAAAGGAGAAAGGTAAATTTATGGCTTCATAGTCAGGAACACCAGGAAAGCAAGGAAGAGGCTGAAGTAGTCTCATGAAGTAGAAGAAACTAAATTCATCAAGGCGAGAATGATAAAAGGGGTTGTTCTGCTGGACAGGAAAAAAAAACAAACAACCAAACCAAAACAGTGAAATAAAGTATTTGGAAATTGTCATTAGTCATTAGGAAAAGAATATAGAAGAAATTAGGAAACACTCAAGATAAAGGAAAAAAGCTTTTGCCACCAGAAAGAACTAGACATAGTAAATATATGAAATGTATTGATCCAAACATTTTTCAGCCTCTCTTCTTCACATGGAATAATTTTATATAAAAATAGAATGCATCATCCTTTTAAATATGGAAATATCTTCTCATTTGTAAGAAAAGCAAATAATCCACCTACTGTCAGAAGGAAAAAAAAAAAAAAAGACTCATATTACCTAGTGGTGAGGTGGCTAAACTGTGGCAGGGTTGGTCAGCCTGAGTTTATTTAGTCTTTGTCAAAGCAAATATCGAAACCACATTTTTGTTTAAAATCTGACTTGTGACATCTGCTTACCTATTTATAGCTGATGAAGTTCTCACAGAAAGCCACAGTCAGTGCTATCTTATCTTTCAGTAGGCAAAGTGCTGTTTACCTTGCCCGGGCTCAGCATTCCTTCTTGTTTCCACAGGCAGTTTAATTAGGATGCACGTTCACCCAAAAGAAGCAATGAATAAAGTGTTAAATAATAGTTGGTAGAGCAGTCTGAAGAAGCATTTCATTATCAGTGACTTATTACAATCATTGTAATTAAAAAAGATAAAAGGTTGAACAGGACAGTAACATACAACAGGGGTTTGCTGCTCACCAGATAATTTACTTTGAGATTGATGTTGCCACACCATTCATAGTCACATCAATTCAATCCTCTTAGAAAAAGCTCCTTGTGTATCAGTCTTAAAATGATCCGATTATCATTATGTTAACTCAGGTCATTTGAGATGCTTTAAATGGAATTATCAATGTGCACAATTTCAATACTTGTCATTTACTGGCCAGCGGTTTAACCTGCTCTGGTGAATTCTGACAGCCTAAATCTGTACCAGCCATCTATTTCTGTAACATTTTTAAACAATCTGCAGTACTTCCCATGTAGAAGTATCTGCTTTGCATAAAAAAATAAGCCTGGGACAAGCAGGTGAACTGTAGTTAGTGAGAATAACAAAACCAACAATGGTACAGACAAGAAATCCTTGCCTGTAAGGAGTTCACACTGCAGCTGCTCTGTCTCACCGCTCAGCCCACTCTGGGCCTGTATCTCCCAAACAGATGACCTTCTTCTCCTGTGTTGGAAGATTTTCCTTGTGCTCTAAAGTTACAGCTATGCTCAAGGAAACAGATCCTCCTGAAGTTAGCTATGAAACCTTAAGATTTTCAGGAAATTTAAAATTCAGTTTGAGACTAGCAATGCCTTCCTCACTGTGCTTAAAATGTAAGACTCATGTGAGGTTCTTTCTCTCAGCAACATTCAAACTGTTTTCAGATGCACATATAGTCCACTGACTTCCAAAACCTTTAGTTCTAGAAGGGTTACAGCCTTATACAGATAAATTGAAGTATCATGCTATTTCTTGACCAAATTCCTGATTTTTCATGGGAATTGTTCTGCCTTTTTTGTTTCCCAAGCACTCCAAAATAAACTCAGGGAATTCAATACCTTAGAACACCAGACATAAGTTTCCCAACTCAATTATTTTTTGTTTAACACATTTCTGAAAATGTACTATAATAATTATTACGCTTTATTGAAAGTACATATGCAATTAATTAAATCACCTAAAGTTTCTACTGAAGTATATACATGAAAAAGTACAGGTCGCCATGTAGATAGAAAAGGGAAGTTGGAAGTTTAACAACAAAACACTCGACACTGAAGGGGTTGAAGAAGCGACCATTAGAAAGCTGCTTTGGCATCTGCTGCTGCCATCGAAGGGGGAATATTCCCCATCAGCTTCATTTGTCTTCACCACTGAATCTGCCTGTCAATACACACAGAGCAGGATACACTTGCCAAATAATACCTGAATTGGCTAATCTGGTCACGGAGAAAGGTCTTCCTCAGACTTAACTGGGCCCTGATTTACTTTACTGCAAGACTAATTTGTAGTGCTGATTTTCTTAGTAGAGGGTCTCTTACTGCTAAATTCTGGGCTGTAATCTCAGCGGGTATGTAAGTCAGCAAAAGCTGTGATAACAAATAGATCACGCAGCACCAGCACGTAGCTGGGACAGGGAAAATATTGCCAGACCTTGATGTTGCAGAACCTATCAGTTATTGTCAAATCTCCTTGGGCACTTTCACAACCAAGGGATGAGATAAGAGGATTTATCTTGAAATCTTTTTATTGTGGTTCTCCCTGTCCTACGGAGAGCATGACCTTCCACAGAGCCAAACACTAAGTATTCTAGATTTGGCAGTTTGAAAGCCAGGAAGTTTTGCTCAGGATGCATTACAGTGCCACACATGACCAGGATGGCATGCATTTCTGTGTCAGCTGTTATTGGCTTGATTTTATTAATTTCTTAAACATGGCAAAAGTAGCTGATGTCATTTTAAGGCATCTGTACCAATGGAGGCAACAAGACTAATTCAGAGAATGCATTGAAGAGACTGGGAGGTGTCACACAGCTTGACAAAGGATTTGTTAGTTGCATTTAACATGATATTCCAAACTTGATAGAATTATCAAGAACCTAAATCTTGATATTACCCTGCTAGCTTTATGGAAGTGACTCAGTTTATTAATGCAAACATAATATAACATGAGCTAAGATTGAGAAATATCGAGTCTTTTAAAAGCTAATAAATTGAGAGCCAAAGGGTGACTGTGCTCACAGATGCTGCCACAACCCGTGTTCTGGGTTCAGTTCCTGACTCAGCTTCAGACTTGTGTGGGCTTTGCCAAGACACATCTGTGCCTTACTTCCCTATTAAAAAGACAATCCTTTTGGAATAAGGTTTGTCACCCAATAAGAACCCATCAAACACTTTAACAGAGTAGTATTCTGTATTTAACAGGAACATCAGTGCTGAACAACGCAAATAATGAGCAACCACCTCCATAACAGCATAGCCTGCAGTTCTATAACGACAGGCATCTTTTCTTTCTGAATGCATCTGTACTGCCCAGGGTCGTAGGGTGTGTATATTTGTCTATGTAAAAGTCACTTACATTTATAAGGATTTTGTTTGTTGTGAGTTTTTTTTAAAGCAAATATATTTCACTTAAAATTTCACTTGTGTTTGAGGCAGCACAAGTTGGGTTTAGCTGACAGCTGTCAGGATCCTGCAAGGCACCAGTAAACACTACTCTGCAGTAATAACTGTCAATCTTTTTTCTTTTTTTTTTTTTTTTTTTTAATATCCACTGTTTTTGAGTGAAGACTGTCTATTTGTAGACTCTGGAAAACATTTAGTATCAAAGTCACTTACCTGCTTCTTAAAGTCATAATCATTAGTAAGGAAATCATTCTTGCAGAAGACACAAGGACTGCACTGGCAAAACAAACAGGTGCCCTGTAAAGAAGATTTTATTTATTTCTATACAATTAATATGGTCCAGAAATATCTTTCATACACTAAGACAACAACTTCAACTCTTAGAGACATACATTTTGTCAGTAACTGAAAAGATAATATGAAATGTTATTCCTTCTTGCATTCTTCTTAAAGTGTTTCTCCAGTTATTAATGTGCAACAAAGAGGCATATACCTGGATTTTCACAATTTTTTTTTTCTCGGTAGTACTTAAATACCATAGATCCAAGACAGATGGGCAGCTAGGTAATTTCTGAATATTTAAGATATTTATGGTGCAACAGAACACTAGATTGTGTGAGTGGTTTCATCTTTCTCTGTAATGTAAATGTCTTGAATTAAGCTTAATGGATAGAAAAGAAAAAAAAAGTAATTCATGTCAGAGATCAAAATGAGTACCTAAACTGATTTCACTTCTTTCTTAATGCATTATACTTTGAATTTAAAGAATGAATTATTATTCAGAGCTCTTAAGTGTAGTTTCTGAAATATATCTAGTAAGCAAAGTTATTCAGGCATCACCTATTTATAGAAAGAAAATAAGTATAAATTCAGGAGAGTCTTTTACCTCCTTTTTGGAGTGTCTATTATTATTTTTATGTCTGTCATATGTTCACTAGCCAGTCTCAATTTAAATTGGAACCATGTTAACTGAGAGCAATTTCATTTAAGTTATGTTTCATTTGTGTTAAAAAGAATCTAACAATGTTCAGCCAACTCCTAACATTCTTACATAAACACATAAACATAAAACATTCTGGTTTATTCTGCAAAGTCTATATTAATATAGAAATTGCTCAAGAAAGCACTTGAAGATGGCTTATTTTTAAATTCAAAACCACATTGTGTTAGACACAAAAACTTAGCATTTAATTGAAACATTTAAAAATTAAATCCCTGTCATGAATAGTATTTTTTCCCTCTTTTCCCCTCCTAGGTGTGAACATATTTTCTCCCTGAAACGAGGTTACAGCTGAAGAGATCAAGATGATTCCAAACTACTCTACTGAAGAAACTGTTAAAAGAATCCACGTTGACTGTCCCGTTTCAGGAAGGCACAGTTACATCTACATTATGGTTCCAACTGTTTACAGCATCATCTTTATCATAGGCATATTTGGGAACAGCCTGGTCGTTATTGTCATTTACTGCTACATGAAATTAAAAACAGTAGCCAGCATCTTTCTGCTAAACCTGGCACTGGCCGACTTGTGTTTTTTAATAACTCTGCCGCTCTGGGCAGCCTACACGGCCATGGAGTACCAGTGGCCTTTTGGCAACTGTTTATGTAAGTTAGCATCTGCAGGGATAAGTTTCAACCTGTACGCCAGCGTGTTCCTCCTCACGTGCCTCAGTATTGACCGGTACCTGGCCATAGTACATCCAGTGAAGTCCCGAATTCGACGTACCATCTTTGTTGCCAGAATAACTTGCATTGCTATCTGGCTTCTTGCCGGTGTGGCCAGTTTGCCCGTCATCATTCACCGTAATATATTCTTTGCTGAGAACTTGAACATGACGGTCTGCGGTTTTCGCTATGACAACAATAACACAACTCTCCGGGTCGGACTGGGTTTATCCAAAAATTTGCTGGGCTTTTTAATCCCTTTTCTCATCATATTAACAAGCTATACTTTAATTTGGAAGACTCTGAAGAAGGCATATCAAATTCAAAAAAATAAGACTAGAAATGATGATATCTTTAAGATGATTGTGGCGATAGTGTTTTTCTTCTTCTTTTCGTGGATTCCTCATCAAGTCTTCACTTTTCTGGATGTACTAATTCAATTACATGTAATAACAGACTGCAAAATCACCGATATTGTGGATACAGCTATGCCATTCACCATTTGCATTGCTTACTTTAACAACTGTTTGAATCCTTTTTTTTATGTTTTTTTTGGAAAAAACTTTAAAAGATACTTCCTCCAGCTAATCAAATACATTCCACCAAATGTCAGCGCACATCCAAGCCTAACCACAAAAATGAGCTCCCTCTCATATCGGCCACCAGAAAAGTATACGCTTGCCCACTAAAAGGACTGATGGGTCTATTGATACCAAGCGATGTGGTTTGCAACATGCTTTTTTTGAACAGCCTCGTGAACGAAGCAGCAAGAATGGCAAAATTCATCTGCAGTCCTGAACATCACAGTTTACTGCTCATTGGAGAAATGTAAGATCACCTCAGAGAAATCATACTGTAAAGATTTAGCAGTGGCCTTTTATTTCACATTGTGAAGAGGAGTGCTGGGTTTTCATTTTATTTTTCTTTACTGAAAGCAACACAACTGGTGGACAGGGGTGTCAGAGGTTTTGTCAGCATCCTGCCATTTCCTCAGAACTACAAAAGAAGGGTACAGAAGACTCCCAAGTTCAGAGATCTTTTTAAAGGAAAAGCTTGTATAAATAGAATGAATTACGAAGGACCTGCTTTGCATGTACACAAGCTATTCCACATTTTGTTCAAGGAGCTGATGGAGCTACTCTGCTTGTTTCATTGTGGTTTTTTAATGACACAAAAGTCACATCCTCATATTTATAATATGTTTTCAAATATATACTATGCTGAGAGGCACGATTTTAAACGTAAATGGAAATTTCAGGTCTTTGAAAGTGGTCTCATTCTGATTTATGCTACTATTTTTCATGTTTAATAATGGCAAAATTTTCATAATAATATATGCAGTAAAATGCCAATTTATTTATTAAATATAGAAGAAATATATTTTTAGATTTATATTCCTACACATAGATTTCAAACATTGCTTCATAAATGTACATTTATATCCCAGTGGGTATTTTTCTAGTAGTTTAAAAAAAATAAGTAAATACACACACACAAATGGGGTTTGCTTGACCTTTCCTTATAATATGGCACACTGACTTTGAAGAACATTACTTATGGAGTAGGTGGACTCCATGCTTTCTGTGACTAGAAGTAAAATTCTGTATTTTAAAATGTGAATTCTGGGACAGAGGTGATTAGAAAACTTCAAGTTATTTTTGTATAATAACAAGTGCACTCAGAGAAATTATCAACTAATCAAATCCACTCAATTTTTCAAATTCATGAACATTAAGTAAACTCACATTCTGATAAACAAACATGCTTGTATTGCAGTTTAACTAGTAGTGCTTTTAGTCACATCACAAAACATCCAATACCAAACTTTACTCTTGGCTTTTACAGAATTACTCTCCATTTATACAAAAGTAAGCCTAGAGTATTTTCTCCCTGTAGAACTTTTTTTCATGTGTATGGAACAAATTCACATTTATACTAGCATAAATCAGAACAAAAGTCTGGCTTTAACTCTCCATACAAATGACAGGGGAATGTTGATATGTACTGTAGGAAGTGTCAACTAATGGTATCTTCATATGTCTTTTTTACCTCAAGTAATGAACTCCAGAAAATATTTATTCTTGATTCACACTCATTTATTGTCTTCAAAGATAAATGAGTTCATAAATAATTTCTGACTTAGTAAAGCTTAAGAAAAATTCCCAAACTTTACGTACATCATGTAAATTACATGATCCTTAAGAATTTGCAATATTTATAATCTTCAAAATTATATAGCTAATGCAGCTTTGTCTCAGGTGGCAAGTCTGGTTGTCAGTCTCTTGCATATACACAAATAATATTTTAAATTCTTTATTACTTTAGGAAATTATTTTAAATCAAACACAACAAAAAAGCTATTTGTGTAATTAACACTTTTAAGAAAATAATGTGACTACAACCAGATCTGGGATTCTTGTGCCTCTTCCTGCTCTTTCATTAACTTACTTCAAGGCAAGTTTCTTCAGTTTTGCCTTTTTTCTTCCAGCTGCAAAATGGGAACAATCTCTACTTATATAGATCACAAGGCACTGTAAGGATTCTCTAAAACTTCTAAAGCTGCATGTTAAAAAAGAAAAACCTTCAGTGAAAGAGCCTAAGTTAATTTCATTGCAAGCTAGTATCTCAGAAATTGAAACCTGACCGTGTCATTTAAAGACATTTAAATTATTTTTATTATACATAATGCTTCATATTTAGCTTTTCTACCTATCCTTACACAAGGCAGCCATTGGTTAAAATTGAATATGGCAACAGTCCCATTATAAATAGGTACTCCAGTACCACTGCCTCAGCACTCAGTAAGCTGACGAAGGACTGACAGAGCCTGCCGTTTATCTGTATGATATTTTGTGCTGTGCACATGCTGAGCAGCATTGGGAGCTTCCCCTGGCAGAAGAAGATCTGTCTCACACATAATTCAGTGTGCTGTGCTTGCCACCTGCTGGATACAGCCACAAATTTGGTTTTCATCTCAAAAGTTGTTATGGGAAGAGAAAGTGATATTTCCCTGCCTCCTGATGGATCTGGAGATCCTTACCTGTGGTAAAACTACTCTAGAAATGAAATACAAACTTTAGCATCTGGGAAGCAGTTGATTTCTTGACAGAGGCTAAGGAAGCATTTTCTCACTGGCTGATCCCCTTGGTCACTGAAATCCAATGTCCTCAATGACCACAATAGGTAGCTCATTTACAAAATATTGATTGCATTACTACAAGAGCCATCACAAAGAGAAGAAATATATATATTAAAAAAATCAAAGCATATTTGTGCAAGTTATAACTATGTATTTAGCTGAAAGGACTCATCACCAAGAAGAAAAAGAAGCCGAATCAGTAGTGACCGTGAACTCTAAGAATGACTGTATTACAGTGGAAAGCAGAAGAGAAGCCATTGGTTAGTGATTTTGACCATTTCATGCCAGATCCTGTGTTTCTAAGAGACCGTGTATCCTAGGCTGCTGGTGCCACCTGTGCCTACCTGCGTCATGGGAAAAGGCACGAGCACACGTATTCGGGTGCTGCAGGAAAGGCAGGAGGGATTGCAGCTGGTGTGCTTTGAAAGCAAGTCTGACCTTGAATTGATAGGCAGAGAAAGTGGAGCTGCTAAATTGTGCTGGGAAATTTTTGTTCTCATAAGGGGTAGGAAAATGACCTTCAGCTGCCAAATTTAGTAGATCCTAGTTTAGTGTTTCCTTTAAAAAAAAAAAAAAAGAAAAAACAAACAACACCAAAACCAGCAACAAAAAAGAACAGGCAAATCAAACAATACTGAAAAGTATCCAGAGACAAATCTCTCCAGCAAGTGGGCAGCAGCAGAGAGCAAACCCTTTGGGAGCACAGAGTTACCGTGTCCCAACTTGAAAAAGCTCTTGCCTGCTATTCTAAAAGCCACAGCAGGTATTCCAAGTGGGATTCAAACTAAATCTTGCTATAAAGTTCCAGTGCACAGGC
>JAOXNG010000042.1:15302771-15320882 GCA_028566535.1 Scolopax minor | reverse complement strand
GAACGGCATACTTTACATTATCTAGTAGATTATAGTATACAATGCAGTGTATACATGTTAAATCCAGCAAAATTATATTTCTGGTATTCTTTAATTCCTCAGTTCATCTATGATAGCTTTCTATACTTTCATCTGTAATTTTTACATGAGAGTAGACAGTAGGTATGCAATGCTCTGTTTCTGTTTATCACATTTTAGACAGGTTTCTGTCTAACATAACTGTGAAAAAAAAAAAAAAAGAGTAAGCATTTGTAACAGTAAAAGCTACAACAGACTGACTGTATTTCAAAATAATGAAAATATTAAACAATCCAAAATGACCTTAAGTAAGTGTTGTTTTAATTTAATATTCACACCATATGGTTAGATTGTTTCTTTCAAGTTTTGTTTCTCATCAAACCTACAAGTAACTGTGTTTTTAGCTTTAACTCCCAGCACTGGTACCAGAACAGAGTCTGACAAGAACACCAGATTGTAAATGAAATTGTACATTCAACGTACAGCTCATACCCCACAAATTCTGAATTGTATATGACTTTGTTCCAAAAAGGTCTATGACTCAACTTCCTGTTAATTAAAGAAAATGTGAAAAATATGTTGTACTTACTGCTCAAGTCTAGATTATATTCTATCAAGGGATATGCTCCTACAAGTCTTTTACCTATGGTCTCTTTAAGCATCTCACTTCAGTTTTCTTGTGGGACTCACCACTAATGTGCATATCAAATAAGTTTCAAGAGCATGACAGATCAGTGCCAAAATAACATTCTGTGACACACAAGTAGATGTTGGATTTAAATGTGGAACTGAATCATGAAACTGTCAAGACACTAAAAAAAAAAAAAAAAAAAAAAAAAAAATCACAAAACATCTAAAGGCATATTCCAATTTTGACCTCTTACCTTCAGCCTAAAAGAAAACTGCAAACTTTACATGCAAGAAAAAAATTTTCCTTACATGTCACTGCTTATCTTGGAGCAGTTTAAAGGCTAGATTTTCTACCAGGTTATTCTGTGATAGAAGAGGCCCTTATCTCTTTGGCGATGTCGTTTGGTTGATGATCTGCCTGTGCCACAGGAGAATGAGCAACACTGCAAAGCTCCGTAACTTCCAGTTATGAGCCAGTCATCACCCCCGACATTCAAACTTGCAGAGAATTTTGGCGTGCACATTGATGGAATCCTGTTTCACTTACTGCAGATAAAATTTAATCCTCTGGCCCAGCAGAGCCATGGAGGCAATGACATCCTGAAAAAAGATACTGTAGATAGGGAGATCCCTAAACTCCACCTACAATGAAATACCTGCAATGCCTGCAGTATTGCATCTACTGATAATATATAATACTGACTGCCACCCAGCACATATCATATACATGCCACTGCTGCACACTAGCATGCTGCAAATATGCATTAAAATACAGTAAGACATGTTTTTACTTGGCAAAGCTTGGTATTTAATTAACCATGTCTACATTTAACTTTTGTTTTTTCTACTATATGTTCTCCTAACCCACAGAGAGTATTTCATGCATAGCTGTTAAGTACACTATAACTGGAGAAAAACACATGGACAGTATTAAGGACTTGTTCCATAACTGTGTTAATCCCACATTGGTTTTAAATTTGTGTTTTCACAGAAAACAAAGGAGTCTAAGACTTTCTCTATATGCTTTAAATTTGAGAAATGCCTGATTTCCCAAAAGCACAGTGCAATTCTGTTAGGATGACACTACCATATTTGAAAACAAACATTCTTACACACAAGTTTTGAATCACAATTTAAACATTATTTTTAAATTTAAACTAGATTTATGATGTACTATTCATTCTGCTGACTGTGCATTTTACAAGATTTTGCTGTCAGCAATTTCTTTCTCCTTTGGAGGACCTCTTTAACTAACAGGAGATAAAATAACTTTTTTAAATGGGGGGGAAATTAAAAAACACAGAACAAGAAATGCTTGAAGACAGTCAATGCAGATGTGATTTGTAGAGCTGCATTCCACACTATGACTTTCATTACATTGCAAATGGGTAAATTTCAAACCAAGAGCCTATCTGAAAGGCAGAAGTTGTCTGAAGGCTCAATAATACCTCAGGCTGTTTGAAAGGTATAAATCTTCAGACACTACAGGAATCAAAGTTGCAAACATGCATTTAAGTATACATTTTGTCCTTTAATATTCTACACTTAGACTTTCAAATTCCACCTTGCAATAGCAAGCCTTGCCATTGATGTAGAGAAGTAAAGTCAAAGCAGTTCTGAAAAAAATTGGCCATCAACCTGTCACAGCTGTGAGCAAACACTGCAGTCCAAACACCGCTCTTAAGATTTCTATAGTGCGGTACTGAAATCTGTTTTATTTCCATCTAAAATGGTGTTGCTGTATAGATAAAGTTATAATTGCTAGCCTCTTAAATGAGACTTTACATTTTTAAGGTTATGGAAAAAGATAAAAACATGCAATCACCTGCAATGCACAATATTGACCAGCTTTAAGAATACAGGGAGTGGTACTGTGGCGTGCAAAATAAATTTATCAAAGAAGCATGAACTCTGGTTGAATTCTGTTCACATTGACATCAGCTGGAATTTTACTATTGGCTTGACTGTAAAGACAATGCTCGGTTCTAAGAAGTCTCACATGCTACCATTAATTTTAGAAATGGAGCAAAAATAGCATCTGAACAATTTTTTTGGTCTCCTCTTGCAGAGAGATGAAAACAGCAAGAAAACTACTTGCATCACCATGGCATACACCCTGTGCAACCAGCTGGGCAGCCCAACACAGGACAGATCAAGTCAAAATGATGGAACAAAGCATTTGATACGTCTGTTTGGAAAGGCTGTTTTAAATGCAGACAGGACAATCCAGACAATACAAAAAAACCCCAACCAAACAAACTTTATTTCTTTATGCTATGAGGCAGATTCCTAGCCATCCTATTAAGGTTGGGGTTTCTTTAGTGCACAGCACTTCTTGGTAGCATATATTCATCAGGAAATTAACCTGATGTTATTCTGCCTCGCTAGCAGAGAGTTTGAAGTCATTTGCATTAAAACCATGTACCGTGTTGCTTAGTAACAGAGATGGTGGAATAAAGCCATAAATTGGGAGGAGGAAGATGAGGCAGGAGGAAATCATAGCGGCATAAAAACTTTTATTGGCACTTAAGTGTATTTTTCCCTGATTGAAGCAGAATTCATGAAACAATTACAACCCCATGACAAAGGCTGGTGATGATTAGCCCTTAAGAACTACTGTTATTTTCTGACAGTTTGAAAGCTGGTTTTGTTTATTTCAGGAAAGGAAACATCAAATCTTTCTTTGAACTAAAGAAAACTGAAGACACAGATTAGCACCAGCTAATTATCCAGTACCAGCATTTCACTGAAGCTCCTACTGGAGAATAGGAGACTTGTGTAATAATTTATAATTGCAATTAACCCAATCAGAGTTTTTAAAGTAATAATATACACTTCAGTACCCAGTACTTACATTATGCTGAACAGTGGAAAATATACAATCCCATTATAGTGAAGGAATTATTGGAAAAAAGGAGTTGTGAAACAATTTTGATAAATATAGCCAGAAATATTGACAGAACAATAAAAGTTAAAAAAAGAAAAATCAGCATCTTAATGAGGTCAGGTCTACACAAAGTTTCAAGCACTTCAGCAATATTTGTACCATGATGTAAACAAAGACACCTTTATCACATAAATTAAAAATTACTGTGAATGGGTTTTCATTTTGAAACATACAACAAGGCCTGCATATAACAGAAAACTTTTCTTCATAGCAGGGACCCAAACAAAACCCTCTGTTGTGGTATTCTCTAACGTTACTAGAATCTTTACTTTGATTTAATCACATTATTTCAGTAAACTTTGAGTGGTCCAATCCTCAACCTATCATTTCAAAGAATTGCTCAAAGCTTTAGACAGACAACAGCTTACTCCAAGCAACACTTCAGAGCCCACTACCAGCACGTAAACATAAAGCAAGGTAAAAATGCCAACTTCCCATCCCAACCAACTGAACAGACACATCTGTTCAGTTAATACAGGTAAGTATTACAGGCTCCTCTGCCCAGGAGAAGAGGTGACCACCTTCTTCTAGAAGTAGGGTTTTCCTGTTCTGCTCTTCCAAGTGAGTGCATAGAGTTGTATAGAGTTTATAAGTAGAGAGCCCCACCAGAGCAGAGTGCTCTGTAATTTCTCTGGCCTTTTCCAATTCACATGTGTACCCTGTTTCCCTTGCTCTGTTGTTGACCTCCTTGTTATGTCTAATCTTAAAATTAACTTTTGTGTGGACATGGGAGACAAGTGCATGCACTTGCTCTGTAAATTCATTTGTTTATTTAGGATGCTGAATAAACAACAATGCCATAAGTTAGCATTTACTTAAGAAATTTGGAAACAAGACAGTACGTATTTGAGCTATTAGAAAACCGTAAATATACATAAAAGGTAATTTCTTATTACAAAAATATCTGAGCTTATCTCAGAACCTGCCCAGCCCTTACTTTGAAGTCATAACGTGAACCTTTGAAGATTTCTCTTTACAAAGATTCCACCACATTTTAAATATCCATTTTGATAGATAATTTTTAAACCTTTTCTGTCATCTCAAGACTAGGAAAGACAGAAGAGGTAAAACCACTTCTTTACAAGAATTGTCATATACCACCTGAAACATGCAGGTGGCATGTTTAGAAGCAAGGACAGGAGGTAATACAGAAATAAAAATTATTAGAGAAGTACTAAGACTAATCTCAGGCTAAGCCTGCTTCTGTTAATACATTTAATCTACCATTTGCTAGAATACATTTCCTCTCAGGCAGTTCTTTTAAGACTGAAAAATCATAGTATAATTTTTGATCACAACTCTTTAAAACAACTACTTAGTTGACTACATTACACTCATCAACCCAGTATCAAGCACATCCATACAAAGTTGCAACAAAGTGCATTTAAAGTTTCATTGACAAACTGTTAAATACTCCCCAGTTTGCCGAATTTTCCAAGAAACACAAATCTCCATAAAAAAATGCTGCTGTGAAAGACAATTCTGTGCAAAGTTAAATACAAAAATAAAAATAAATCAAGCTAAGACATCACCCCATGTGATTTCCTGAGGGAGAATACCCCATAGGATTTCCCGAGCTGGGAACAAAATAATAAGAGACAATCTGTGAATTAATGCGCAAATCCAAACATAAGGACTTTATACACCAAAAGAATCACTTTTATCCCCTCTAAAACCTTTTTTAGAAAAATGTAAGCACTGTTATTTATCAGCTCCCTAGTGAAAAATATTTGCGGTTTTCTTTTAAAAAATGATGAAGCAAAACAGATGCTGCAGCGCAGAAAGCACAGCAAAACAAGGAACAGTTGTTTGCTTGCTCTCCAGTGTGCCATCCACATTATTTGCAATCATGGAAGACCTCATTAGGTTATGTGCTGAGCCAGGATGCAGCCCGACTGCCTTGGGAGCCGCACACGTGCAACTGAGATCAGGATTTGGCCATGTGCTTTCTTTCCTGGCCCAACAAGTACAATCCTCATGATAAAAATTCTTACCGATGCACGGATAAACCCAGCCCTCGTGTAACTTCACTGCTGGCAAAGCCCATGTTCCCTGTATCGGATACAGCTCACAGGGAGCACGTTTGCCTTTCATCAGGACATTGACCAATAAAACATGAAATAAGACTGACTGTTCACTTCATTTATCAGCTAGCACAAGGGGCAAGGAGCTCTTTGTAATTCTGTCATGGCCAAGCCCACCAAACCATCAACTTACCTCAGAAAACAACACTGTCCTCTCACTGTTGGCAGGGCTGTGGCATTGGCCCTGGGGCCTGGCACAGCACCCAGCTGAAGGAGAAGGAAGTTTCATCAGTCTCTCACTTCCCCAACACAAAGAGTTTGTTTTCTGCATGGGGCAGGGCTCACTGAGACCCCAGCCCAGAGACGGGTGCCCCGCCACAGAGGGGAGAGGTGGCCTCAGTCTGTGCCCTCCACAGCCCCTGACAGGGCTCTGCCCTGGGGCACCTGCCCAAGCCGCAGCCTGGCTCCAGAGAGCAGGACCCCAGCACCCCCTGAGGGCACTTACAGGCCTTAGCGACCCTGATGAGCACCACCTGGGACCTCTCTTCCCCGCCATTGGTCCAGGGGCCCCTTTCATCCCAGCCTGGAGCAGTCTGTCCCAGCCCTGGTGACACTGAGGATACTGGTTTCCAGTTCTGCCATAGCCCAGCCTGTCCCCAACTCCACAGCCATGCCTGGCTGTCCTCGGCTGTGTCTGACCTGGTACCTCTCACCAGGCTCAGTCCTGAAAGGAGAAAGCTGAGAAATTTGAAATTAGTCTAGTAGAGGTCTCTGGGGCCGAGAGACCAGGATATAAAAATTTTCCCCACAAGTTCACGTAACGCTAGGCATTGCATCCTGCACAAATCATACTTCAGAATTTGTAATGAGAGAGTACTTTGGTTGGGATTGCCAAAATACTTCCAGTCACGTTTTAACATCTAAATGTTTTCTAAGACTCAATTTCACCCAGGGGCAAGTCTAAGTTTAGTTGGAGATTTAAGGTGATTTAAGATAAACCAACCCGAACCTAGATGGTCCACCTGACAAGCATTAAAAAAAACAGTCAGGGAAGAAACAGCAGCACAGCCTGTTTTGGCCTGGGAATAACCCTCCTTAGCAGGCAGGTCAAAAGGGGTATTTACAGCCCTGAACTTGTAGCTACACTCTTTTGCCATTTTCTTCTCGGCCCTTTAGGCCAGAAACCAGACTCAGATTCCATGTTTCAAAGTTCAACCAATTCCACCATTTTTTTTCCCCAAAATGTTATAGTTTCTTTTTGCAACATCTATGAAAGGGAATTTTGGCATTCTGTAGCACTGGAAAATTTTAAGAACAGATAGTTCAAACAGCGATCAGGAAAGACACAAGTTATCCAGCTTTGGGTCAGAGTGATGGACTAAGTTACTTGTGAGAAACTTCCTATGGGTTTAGAGGTTGCTTCTGAGGCAGTGGGTAAACCAATGGAATAATTCACTTGTTAGACATCAGCTTCAGATTTCTTAACTCTCACTGAAGTTCATAACAGTGGGCAAACTCACTGCCGTTCATTAGAAACAGTACTGGCCTTGTGCTAAGGTTGTAGATCTTGATACTGACTTTAATTTATAGCAGGCAAATACAGCCTGTGATAAGCTTGGAGCAATTAGAGAAGGCCTTGACAGAGCTTCAGCACAATTTGAGATGTCTTTTGGCTTCTTGTCCCTTGGGATGGTATTTGTCTAATAGGTGTTATTTCACAGAAAATTATTAAGATCAATATTCTTGAACTACCTTTGACTCTTTCAGAACGTGCAGTCTCTCCCACCAAGCAGCTTACAAACTCTGGTAGCAGGATATAGTGATCAAAGCAGATATACAGGAAAGACTCTCCTTTATGCTGTTATTTTTACTTTCTGAAAGAGGCACGAGTCGTGGTGACTTATATTTATGATGAACCGCTTGTATTGTGAACACATGTGCTTTACAAGTTTCATCATTTTCCCTCCAGAGCTTGTAAAAACCTTGGAAACAATGATGCTAGAGACCTGCAAAAAGTATAAGATTCTTCAAACCTTGTGGATTTGCAATAAAGAACATTCTTAGATGAAACAACATATGTTACTTGACCTTACATGTAAAATATAAGTCCCTTCTCTCCTCCAGCCTTAAAAGCTTTGTCTAGTTGGCAAACAAATCAGAAATTACTCTTCTTGGGATCCACACAAGAGTTAAAAACAATAATCTGAAAGAATTTAGTTCTGAGTAATATTGAAACAACACTTCAGAGGAGCTAAGAAAAAAAAAAAGTATCGCTTCTGTTACCTAGAGAACTATAATTTTTCTTTCTATACAAAGTCTATACAAAAAAATCTTTCTTTTTTTCTTAGCACTGGGCTACTTCATAACAACATGATTACGTGATTTTTCCTAAAATGGCATAAACCTTAAACAACTGCTTTATAAATTTGCAGTTTGGGACAAATGGGGAAAAAAAAAAAAAGTACCTGAAATAGTATTAATGCAACTTTAAAAAACTGACTCGTAACATTATATAGCCCTCTGTAATGATCTGCAAAGAGCTCCATACAGTTTCGTCCTTGTGACTGCATGAGATTGTGGCCCAAGTCAGCACTTCTTAAAATGTGGTCCCCAGGAAGCAAACTGTTTCCTCCAAGTTTCCAGATGTTAAACTGCATTAAAAGAAGTATAACATACATTAAACTCATTTTCCGTGTAAGTAATTACTGCTGTAATGCTAGAAAATTATGAAAGGAATGAAGGTCAGCACAATTTCTGAATGGGCAGAAACAGACTATATAAGGCAATCTTTCCCTAACCATGTGGCTTAGCCCAGAAACAAGCCTAAGAACTTCTGTTGCAAGTCTATTTAAAATGCAGATTTTTATTTATTTTTCTTAATGCTTTGTGCTTGTCAGGTTGCTTATGTTTGATTCCATAGTCTGCATTCTTCCAGTCTCCTAGCCTTCTGCCTGACTGCAGTTCCTCAGGGCAGTGTGAATTATAAAAGAAAAATGGTATAAATCAAAAGTCCTTGTAGATTACACCATGGGGAGAAAAAATATAAAGAAATGTAATGCTCTTACTGCCTAACTCTCAATTATAGAAAAATAACATCAGTGAGAAAATTACTGCTTTCATAATTACCCCTCTCAATAACTGGTTTTTGAAATGCCCTGAAAAGCTCTCAGAGTGCATTTTAAACTTTGAAGTAGTGAAGTAGATCAAAGAACATGTGTGTTTTTTCTCTCTTATTGAGGAAGCTGTATGGTATTTGACAGCTACAGGCAATGTGAATTACGTGAAACTTGTAGGATTGTAACAGCAATAAACTTGAAGCAGTATGTGTCTTGATAGATTTAAATACAAAATAATAATGTATTGTTGCCAGTTAAATGGATTGTGGTGTTTTCCTCTCCTCGGGCCAAGCAGTGCAGTGTTTTAGACAAGAAACAAAAAACACCCCATGGTTAGAAAGGAAAATTATATTTCTTCTATTAATGAAAAGCATAGCTTTCCTATGTTTTAACCAAACTGTATTTGGGTAAGAAAAAAAAAATAATAATTTTTTAAAAAGTTTGAATTGCAGAGATAGGAGATAGGGCATGGTTAAATATATCAGATCACCTCTGGAACACAGACTTTCACCAGGATATGTGCATTTCTACATACGCTATCCCCAAATCTCCAATACAGAAATACTTCTATGGATAGGAATAAATCAGAGGCAGGGTTAACAGATAACAATATCTTCTTTAAGAGAGAGCAATTGCAGGGAGATTAAGAACACCTTTTCTCTGTCATTCAGTGCCTTGAACAATGAGTCCATCAGCTTGTCTCATTCTTGCAAGGCATGACTACATTTGCTAGAGCTATATCTGGAAAGAACGTGACATCTTAGTGTCACTAGCCCAGCCTTTGCAATGCAAAACTAATAGAGAAGCAAAATACTGAGGAAGATGTTTTGCCTGAAAGCAAAAATTCATCCATCGAAGCAACATCTACCCTTCCCTTTGTCAATTTTCCAACAACAGCTGCTAGTTATTTGTCATATTAATATGCTTTCAATATACTGTGCTTGAAGCAGCTGGATCAACTTGAAACCAATTTGAAAAACACGTTTATAGAGAAAGACAAAGGAAATGACCTGTAACATTGTAGACATAATATGTTCCACATGAGAGCTCCATCAGTCGAGTTTCTACCAACTCAGTCATTTTATTATCATTCATGGTCTTCAGTTTTCATTGTGCTGCTGTTAGTAAGTCTGGGATGCCTCTGACTTCCAATCTCCCTTCCCAGTATTTTCTGTGGTTCTTTGGTCCCAGAGAAGAACCAGCAGTAAAACCAGACATTTAAGTGCACAGTTCCAGCCCAATGACTAAACCAGAATTTGCTTAACTAGTCAGCCTCTGAGTAGAATGAACAAGCAGGCATTTCCTTTTCCTTTCTTTCATGGCTATGAAGAGACAAGAGTGAGCTTGAAAGATTAAGTGTTACAAAATGGTTCAAAAGAAATGGTTTGTCTTCCAAGCAACTTCCCTGCAATATGTGACATATCTTCCTTGTAACAAAGTGAATCCACCTTGCACCCACCAAGCAGTCATGCCATCAGAATTGAGTGAAATGTAACAGTTAGAAATATCACAGTTTTAACTACTTTGGAAATTAGGGTCACATCTTAGAATGTAATGAAGGAGAAAGTGGATGAAAAGATCATTCTTTTGTCCTTTGTTCTGCATAAAATTCTTAACTTGATCCAGAATTATTTCCAGTCACTTTTGTTTAATGAACTCTGAGGCTGAGAATGCAAATGTGAAAAAAAATTAACCAAACCCACAAACAGTTTCCCAACAAGTACTGTAATTTTTTCACATTTCATATAGTAACATATATATGCCTTTATGCAGGTATTTGTTAAAGGAATTACTGCATGCCCATTGCTCTCCCTTGGTACAGATAACTTGAATGTTTTGGTGGTTTTGCATTTAAATTCTCAAACCCAAATCAAGCATTTAAAAGAAATTTCCTTTGTGTGCCCATGTGATCAGAAAATGGAAGTTATAAACTGACATTTTGAAGTAATGAGCTACATAAAGTTTCACTTAACTAGAGAAAAGATTAAAGTACAAGACTGACTAAACCACTAAGCCCTACGTGTTCTCTATCAGCTGATCAAGATGCTATTGCTCTGCAGAAACATACTTGTTTCAGTTGTGGTCAAAACCAAGCTGCCCATAAGTTTCTGATGCAATGCCATCATGGGCAAGCCATTGCAACGCCACCAAGTGCTGTCCGGAGTTAGGAAAGCACTGATGCTATTAAGTAAACTTTCTAGGTGTTCCTCCCCTGAAATGCTATTTTGGTAAGCCACAGTTAGAAGCAAAATTGAGACTGAAACAGTGAGAAATGGAGTGTAAGCCTGCCTTTCTTAGAAACAAACAAACAGACAAAAAAGGGCTGAATCCAGCAAATGCTTCGGTTTGTTTAGTCTAGCAAAATAAAATCTAAAATTAGATAGGATTATTCCTCACAAATACATCACAGAGAGGAAAATTAAGCTCTTCTAAAGTTAAGGGATAATGCTAGTCCATGAATAATTATCAGCTTATCATGTACAAATTTAGGCTGAATTAAAATGTTGTTTCCAACCACCAGAAGAGTGATGATCAGAAACAATCTTCCAACAGGAGTAGTGTAGTGGGAGCACCAGGTTAAACAGACCTAAGGTGGCACTTGATATGTTTGTGAACAGATAATACAGTGTGATGCCTGAGAAAGCAGGGACAAGACGTGGCTTTGAAGAACAAAGGTCCTGTTCTCCTGGCAAACTGCAGTAGACAGCTCCTGATTTTCTCCTGATTCCTGATTGATGCATTCATCAATCTGAAATATCAAGGGAAAAAGATATAAGACCATATTATTCTGTATAGTGAACATCCTCAAGGTTTGTAAATTATTTTTTTTCCCTGCTTTCAGTCTGTTTTGGCAGCTTAAGGGAGTATTTATTTAAATAATGCTTAGACACAAATACGTAAATGTGAGAATACATACCTTGTAAAGTATCTAAGCATGCAAATATAAAACCTTTATTAATGACAACCACATTTTTTGACAGAAACGCATGTAGTAATGAACTGAAAGTCAACTGATAGTGCCATAGAGACAGAATGAGACTTTTCTAATTTCAGTCTCCCTATCACCTCTTATTCTCAACCTGGCTTCCCACTCCTTATCATGTCTTCAAAATTTCTTATCTCTATTTTACATCTGATCAGCAAAGGGATAAAGAAAATCCAGCTGGAACTCATCAGCTTCAGTTTTTAAAGACTATTTCTAAATTTTCAGTTCAGCACGCTGGCTGAACTGTTTTGCCACACAATTTGAACTGTTGCTTTTCCATGAACCTGCTGATGCCAAATCTTGCATAAAATGTTGGATTTCACAAGTTGCATTTTTGCAGCTCAATTGTCTTCATTTTACTGATAGAAAAGCTCTGAGTCAGAGCAGTTGTCTCACTTATGCCAGACCATAAAATGGAAATGGAGAGCATATTACTACAACCTTTATATATCAGTTTCATCAGACATCTTAACAGTTACCCTGAATACACAGAGAAATCTGCAGCAAGATTTCATCAAGACTTAAGCCAGGAAATCTGCATTGCTTTGCCCTGTGCCACAAGGACTCATGAGGCCATGAAACATTAGGCAAAGCTACTCCACAATCCATTTATTAGTGAAGAGGATTTATATGGGTTTGGAAATGTCACCATCTCAACAGACCCCTGTAAACACTATCAAGATAAAAGTATGAAGAGCAACTCACCTTGAAGACATCTGAGGGCTCTCCATCTGTAAAAAGTCGTAGAGAGTCTATAAATCCACTCCTCTATAAAATATCACAAGGTTCTATACTATCAGATTTTCATTCAAAATGGAAATCAGAGAACAACAGTAGGATAAGGAAAAGCAGATTTTTTTCCCTTGAGCCTGGGTATTCTTTCATCAGAGCTGTTAGTCAAACCCCTTGCCTAATAAATTACACTGTCACTGAGTATGTAAGAGACCTTGCCTATATATCACAAGAACTGTAAATCCCAACCATAAATAAAATTATTTCAAATTTAAATTCAAACATTTTTGTTCCATTAATAATTTTTTTTAATGTGTCATTTGCTAAAAGTATGATGAATCTCTCTAGAAAATTAAACTCTGCACTTCCAAGTTTAAATCCAATATTAAGTGCCAGTAAAGCAAGTAATAAAAAAAATACCTCTCCTTTATTCTTAAATACCTTTACGTTTGGCATCATTTGGAAAGCTTATTCTTGGATTGCATAAACCTCTCAGGGGTACTTTTTGTGCCTGCTAAACATAAAAATGGTCTGGGTCTCTTGTACAATGTACACCCTATTGGCTTGTTCCACATGAATTGCTCGTGAAGAACATGGCTTTCCGTTCACAGATGCTGAAGCATCAATTTAAAGACCTTAAAATGGCTACAGGGAAAGGGGAAAGTTTCTGTCTCTCAAGGGTACTGGGATGTGACTGACAATCTCACTAGAGTTTATTTCTATTACTTAGACCTGACAAAACCTTTCAGTTCAAGCTCCAGAATCTTGTTATTTGGTGAGGAGGAGGTATCGAACATCACAACCTGTTCTTATCTTCCTGGTGTGAATAATGATTACCAGTTTCTTCGAACATGTGAGAAGTTCCAGCAATTTACTTAATTTAGAAAATAGGCCAGGACAAAGGCAGTTATAAAGAATGCAAATATCTAATTAAAAACTATGTATGAATCGGAAACAAGCAAATTTATAAAATTCATGTATTCTGTTCTAAGTCTTCCAGGGAGAAGGCAAAGTGAAATGTGAGTAACATAATGAACTAACCAAGAGGCAGCTTTGCTAAGGCAGGAAAATCTTTGGCAGCAAAAGAGAAAAAAATTCCCCAACCCTTCTACAAGCACTCTCTTGCATGGTAGTAAAAACCAGCTAAGGACGGCAGGGAAGGAACTTCATCTTTGCCTATGAAATATCTCAAGGTAGGAATATTATGGTTTTGTATAGGAAAAAAAATAGTATTTCTGCATATAAAATAGATTTCATATTCTATATTTTTATATATTTTAAGATTATTTTATTTTTTGTCTGGACAGGCTCTTGGACCAGATTTTCTGATGATATTTGCACCAAGCCAACAACTCAGCTGCTGCTCCCCTGCATGGCTGGAGTCCTTAGTCACAGAACATGACGGTGTGACACACTCACTGGCTGCAGAATGCAGCAGAGGGCCTTGGGATACCTTCTCTACCATTTCTATAAAGCACTACTGCAACATTTCCACATCAAAATAGAACTTTTTTTTGAGAAAATGTTTTAAATAATTCACAGAAAATGTAAGGATTTCAGGTAGCTGTGATGTTCCAGGAGGCAGGGGATCAAAGCACAGTCTCTCTTTACTCCTCCTTCACCCCTTCCCAGCAGATCTGATTTGAGGGCTGGAAGCTGAGAAGTGCAGAGAAATGTAAGTAAGAAGCAAAGAGAAATTAGTATCAAAAAGCCTCTGTCTATAACTGGGCCTGTATAGTCCCATTGTTTCAAATACCTGTATTACAAACTAGAGTTTTACAAACTGTTTCCAATCAATTTGGTAAAAATAATGGTTTCAGTCATGCTCTACCAAGCAAAAAAGCAAAACGATTGAATTTAAGCATGCAGATTTGCAAGGGTGTGATACAGCAGAATCCCAACGCTAAATTTAAAGCAGCTATCTTATCTCTGATGCCTAAACACTTCCATGTGTACAGACAAAAATATTTCCCAAGAATGTTGTTGTTTTATATTCTGTAGCTTGCTGGTTTTTTGCTTTGTCAAGGTCTTTTTCATACAAGTTTAACAGAGGTGCTTCCAACTGAATTAATTTCCAAATAAATTAATGAAGATTAGACTGTGGCTACATGATAAAATTGTTTGCACTCTGTATGTTTTTCTTTCTTCCATGAAGACAGCTGTTTACTGAAAAATTGCACATTATTCATCTTTTGTGAAGTCCAGTTTTATCTTTAGTCATTGACTTCCCTTCTGAATAAAAGGAACTTTTCTTCTAGACTAAAATCCATACCTCAATCAGATTTGGTTCCACTCACTTCAGCAGCATGAATTTGATTTCTTGTTATTTTTTCCCTGTGATGTCTCCCAAATAGCTAATACACTTATGTAAATCGGACAGGTTCTCACTGAGTTTGAACTTTATCTTCTTAACATGTTCACAGAGGAACAAAGAGTGCCAAGATTAATTCCTTTGGCTTAATTTGCTACCCTATACTCCTATAATGAGTGAGCTCTCACTATGGTTTTTCAAATTAGTGTGTTTTAATAATGCTGTCCAAGTGTAGATTATTAGTCCAATTAATTGCTTTGGGAAGAGTTTTATGAATACTTCTGATCAACTAAGAACCACAAGTCTTTTGAAAAGGAACATAATGTTACATGAGCAAATTGATGTGCAGAATACCCAAATTACTTAATGTATTTTTACTTTTTAGGCTGGTGTTTTTACTTCATTCTTTTGTGTTATTTTTCCTATTTACAACATGACATAAGAAATAAAACAGCAAACTCTGTTAGAAAGTAGAGAAGGGAGCTAATTGAATAATGTTTTATTGTGTTATTTGTTAGGGAGGAAGCCAGAGAATTAGCTGAAGTTCTGCTGGGTCATAGTGAGTTCTACTTTCTTCTGCAGCTTGTGAATTTAGGTTACTTCAATAAAAGTGAACTGAGAAAGTTTACTCATTTCTACATGATGTTGTTTTTCTGAAAGAGTAGAAGTCTCTGACCTTTGCCCAAGTAACAGCAATTGATAAAACCTGTCTCTCAGCAAAGGGCACCAGATTTCAAACTCATGCAGAGTTGAAGGTAACTATCCAAGCACTAAGCTTCAAATTTTATCAACTAGGGATGAAAAACAAGGTATAGAGGAGAAGAAGAATGTTCCTGAATATCCTGGTTTGAAGTAAAACTGAACCATGAAGGCCAACATGTACATAAAGCAAAACAGAACAGTAAATTACCCAGCACTCGATAAAAAGACATTTCAGTTAGGCCTAAATGTGGAATCAAGCTCTCAGGCCTCAAGTCCAGTCTCTTCCTTGAACCTTTCTTGCTGATGTGTTTTTATGCATCCAGGACTCTCCTGTTATCTGTCTTTGCTTCCATTCATGGTGATCTTGCTGTGTTGTGTTAACTGCAATATAGCATCACTATCTGGATCATATTTAGCTGGATGAAACAGAGATCCATCTGTCTGTCTAAATCCTCCTGTTAAAGCTGGAGGTGGAATATTGCACACTGACAGCCTGATTTACCTTCAGCCCCTGCAGAGCCCGGGATGGAAACTGGGGGAATACTGAGAACGACAATGTGCTAACAACCCATATTAGATACCCTGGAGAGACCTCAACAGTGAGCAGATACTCCTGTATCTCATTAGAATAATTCTAGCACCACCTCAGCAGCAACTGGCTCTGGCATTGCTGGAGACATTATATAAGTGTAAATGTTGTGCTGATCTACACCAGAAGAGAAACTCCTACACCAGTCAGATACTGCAAGAAGATGAAAGTGAAAATTTCAACTGTTTTGTACCAAGTATCCAGTTATTCATGTGCTTTTTTAAGATTATAACCTTTTTACTGTAGGCATGATTTCTCACTACATACTACATGCTGACCTAGGTGCCTTAAAAATTGTAAGGGGAAGGATCTTATGCTTTTTGGTATCTTTGAGCTGTCGCTGAGTCCTGCCATGACCCTGCCAGCCTTACAGATGCCAGGGAATAGGCTTCAGTATAATAACCTGCCACACTCTTGTACATGACAGAAAGCCTCTCCACAGGACAAGCTAATTAAGCAGAAAGTGTCCATAACCAATGGGTGCGAATTCAGTCCTTCTCATGACTTCATTAAATATCTTTTTTTTCTGTTTGGCACCAAACAGATTTGTGGTGCTTGGTTTCTGGGAATTCCGGCACTGTCAATACTGCTTGCTCTGCCAGTCCCTGCCTTGCAGTCCATCCACTTGAGAGGTGGAGGGAGAGAAGTTGCCAGTGAAAACTGAGATAAATGCTGCCAATACTACTGCAACAATACTGCTATTGCCAATTCACTGCTTCTATTTTAGTAAATTTCACACTTTTTTCAAGTAAATAAGAATCTGAATGTATATGGTATATACAACAACTTCTAACTAGGGATATAAAATACTTTCTAAACACGAAGCAATTTGTGCATTGATCATATAATGAAGCTTCAATACGTTCAGTCTTGATTCTGACTACTAAAGGTCAATGGTAAAAATATGATACCTATTGCACAGGAAACACCTGGAAAAAAAATCCACCAACCTACAAAAGAATACTTACAGGTTTTGCTGTTTCTCACCAGGTGAGTCAATGGCAGAAGTACAAACACATCCCGAAGTTATGAAAGCCGTCTTTCTTTGTTCCATACCCATGATCTCATCGCTCCCATTCTTTCTTTTCCTTACCCAGTTCCTGTTCACATGATAAACAGCATCTGCAAATGTGAAGGGGAAAATACCTACACATAGCTACATAGCTACCAAATCAGTAGGATATGAGCATGTCCCAGGGCACTAAAGTTGAAAAAGCCTTTGATGAATTAAAAGATGCAATATTAATAATATATAAATACAGAGAAAGTACTAGGAAAGTTTGGAGCATACGCTGGATAGCAGATTCTGCTGATCCTGGCCTCTTCAAAGTACTCTCAAAGGTCTTCAGAATATATTCAACTCTTCAGAACCAAGGTTAGCACATATTTCCTTAACAAATAAATGATGATAAGTGGGTCCTCATAATTCATACATATGTCTGGTGTGGCACATGTTGGGATTTTGCTACATTATCAAAAATACATAAGCAGTGTTAAGATTTGGGCATTGGCAAGTTTCTCACTGATCTTTTGTAACGTAATAAATATCAAACAATATTAAGAAGTTAAATTCATCAATCAAAAATTATAAGAACTGACAATATTTTGTGACCAAAAGATTGCAGATATTTAAAATATAGAATGGAATAGTTAGGGTTGGAAGGAACCTCTAAAGGCCCATCTAGTCCAACCCTCCTGCAATAAGCAGGGACATTTTCAACTAGATCAGATTGCTCTGAGCTTAGTCCAACCTGACCTCGAATGTTTCCAGAGAGGGGGCATCAACTACCTCTCTGAGCAACATGTTCCAGTTTTTCACCACCCTCACTGTAAAAAAAACTTCTTCCTTGTATCTATTCTAAATCTACCCTCTTTTAGTTTAAAACAATTACCCCTTATCCTATTGAAACAAGACCTGCTAAAAAGTTTGTCCACATCTTCCCTGTAGGCCCCCTTTAAGTACTGAAAGGCTGCAATACGATCTCCCTGGAGCCTTGTCTTCTCCAGACAGAACAACCCCAACTCTCTCAGTCTGTCCTCATAGCAGAGTTGCTCC
>JAOXNG010000042.1:15285046-15296335 GCA_028566535.1 Scolopax minor | reverse complement strand
CCTGTGGTTGACTCTACTGGGTTGAGCTTTCTTGTGGCAGTTGAAATGCCCTGTAGCTGCTCTGAGTTAAAGGGATGAGGTAAAATGTTGATAGAGGTAGGAGATGGGAAGCAAAGAGTTACTACTAGGAAATCCCCAGAGGTGAAAGCTCCCTGCAGGGTGAGTACAGAAGGGACATTGAAAGATTTAGCGTTAAAGACAAAATGCAGCAAAGGTCTAGACAGAACTGGAAAGTACACCAGATGGGTTTTCATGAGAATATCAGGGAACTGAAGCCAGAAAATGGTAAGCCCCAAGGGTAACTATGAAGAGCTTTGCATTGAGTTCTCTAACCTGCAGAGCAGTAGCTAGAGGGGCAAAAAAACCCCAACTGGTGACAAAGAGAAGACAGTTGCCAGATGGAGGGCAAGGAAGTGGGGAGAATAGATTCCCAGGACAGCATTGGGGTTACTAAGGTCACACAGCAGATCCATGTTAAGGATTTCTCCAAAAAGTAAACTCTTAATTAGCTCATATATTTCATAAGTATATTACACAGAAGTAAAAAAGACCTCAATTTCCATGATCGAATACAACTGTAACATAAATGGAGTGAATAGATCACACTGCCACATCACACATCCCAGAGAATGGAATCATTGTACTGAGTAGCACTAGTGGGAGGGGAAGGAGAAAAGAGCAGGATCAGACAACTGCTTATACTTTGCAACTCGGAGTCACTATGCAAGCATTAATTGAGGATGAGAACTTGACTTTGGGCTGCAATGAATGTCTTCATTGCTCCTTTAGCTCCATCTGAGCTTTGCAAATTGGCTCAGCCCATCTTGATTATCAGGCTTCTTCAATGTGTAATAGATATTCTGTGAATATAATTTACTCAGACAGAAAGTCAGTGTTATTTGATCAAATTCTCACAATTTCATTTGCTGGGTGGAGAGTTTTGTCTCTTGACCCCACTGTTTTTGCCACCAGAACAAATTCCTTCACTGGACACCACACAGCTCTCATTAAACATTACTTTTACGATCTACTAAATCCAAGGGTAATCCATCCCTAAACTTACTGGCCTTGTGTTAACCATGTCTGATTTGGATGCTGCTGGAGGAACAGAATCTAAAAACATTCTAAACAAAACATTTTCAATAATGCCACAGCCCACATACAGCACAGGAATCCAATTTTAGTGGAATTTCCTCTTTGGCAAAGGAGGAGTTACTCTACATGTGTTAGTTTTTCCTATAATATTCATGAACTCCCTCAGGTCCACGCACAAATCTTTTGATTGCAATAAAGGCCATAATGTCTGGAAAGCGTCCCTGACAAACTTGAGCAGAGCGTCCTTGTGAAAACCCAAGCTCTTACAATTTCTTTGAAGTGCAGCTGCAATGCCGTGACATCATGTCAATGTAGTCACTCGCACTGTTTGTTCTGAAGGCTGGTGGCGCCTCACAAAGTGGCCTCCTGCTCTTCTATCCAAGTCACAGATGATCAAGGCCATATCCTGGATGAATAAGATTTGTAAGAATGTCAATACAAGCACTGGAAAAACAAGAGGACTTCATTTTCTGATAGCCAAGGTTGAAATACAAGCAAAGGTCCTCAAGAGCATGCTCAACAATGAGCTGTCCTTTTATGTCAGTCCCAGGGAAAGATCCAGATGGGATGCTGGGGTTTTCCTGCTCTTGTTTACTTTAATAGTCCACCTCACATGCACTGAAGCAGCTTGGAGGATGGATAATACCACCAGCAAAAGAGTTGTCAAACCACACCTAAACTTTGGAAGCTCGGTTTGATGAAGAACTTTGTCAGGCAAACCTCTCTGGATTGCTGCAGTCTAATTGTCCTCCAGTGCCATAAGTTCAAGAGGGGGCCCTCTTCCTGTTGAGGCAGAGGCAATCTGGCAACATGAGGTCATCCCAAAGCTCATTTTCTACACACACTCTGTCTCAGCATTGCCATTCTTCCTAAAGCAATCTTGCTACCCTGGAGGTTTGTTAGTAGGGCAATAAGTAGGCAGGTGCTAATTAGGAAGAAGCTATTGCTCTCTAATCATTCCAGCAGCAAGGTTGAGGCAGCAAGTAGGTTGAAACTTGAACTTAATATATTTTATTTTCAAACACACAAATCAACCTCCCCACATTTCACTTTACATGCAGCCTTGATTCCAGGAAGACCCTGAAATATCTGTCTGGTGCTTGCTTTTCTGCTAGCAAATTGTATATTTCTCTTCACGCTTTTCATGGTGCCTTGTTGCAGAGTTCTGATTGACAACCTGCAGGCTGCAGTGGACGCCCAGTTTGACAGCAAAGCTCGTACCACCAGTCACAGCTACGAAAAGTACAACAACTGGGAAACGGTAAAGCCACTTTATTAGATTGGTGCCTTAGCCTCTGTAGGCAAAATTGCTTCTGATATGCTTCCATCCTTCTTCCCTTGTCCTCTTCTGTCCCATCCATTAATATGATAACTCCTTCAGACTCTCCTTCCTCTTCTCCTTTAGTGCTCATTACCATGTTAATTTGTATAACCCATCCCCCTACACCAATTTCCTCTAGTTCTGCTCCCACTGCTGCAAGGAAACCCTGGCAGAAATCCAACAACTAGGCTGATGTGCTTCACTACTAGTTTGCTCTTTCTTTTTCGCTCCTTCTCCCACCTCCTCTGATAAATAACTTCATTCCATTCATTGCCTCAATTCTAACTCTTCATCTTCCACCCTTAGATCTCCCTTCCTCCCTCTTTCTTTCACAGCCATGCTTATTTTTCGTGACACATTATCTTGACCATGTCACTCTTCACATCTTTGCATCACATTGCATCACATTCATTATGTTTAAAAGTATGACAATCTGCCTTTCATATCTTTCCATGCAAAAATCTTTCATTTTTGTGCCGGTCATTGCCCACCAAGCACCTGTTACTTTTTCAAAGAGGAAAAATTGTATTTCCTCTCCAAGTACTATCTGTAGATCATACACAGATCTAACCCATATTCTTCCACCAGAACCCTCCTAGAAAATTTTCTTTTTACAAGGTTATTAAAAAATAAAAAACAAAAGCTCTATTGACTTCAAAGATTATTTGCATGCAAAAAACCACCGACATCTATAGTGTCAACCATTACTTCTAATATTTTCTTGACAGCTTGTCTAGATCTGTCTGCTGATTCTTATCTTTTTCTTAGTTCATAGATAGCTCTTTGGGCATAAAATGCTTTTTTTGTGTGGATGTGGCAACTTTTTTGTGAGCTTCTGAAGGCACCTGTAACAAAGGGAATCTGCTCCAATATAAAGATAATAAAGGCTGCTGTTACTTCCCTTAAATAATAAGTAGAATGAAACAATTTTTCTTTCTTTTGTAACTGGCATTGGTGGACTTTTACTACAAATCCCTGCCCAGCATTTCTGTCAGTATTTAAAGAATGATGAATAAAAAAAGACAATGAAAATCAAAAACATTACAACATGTGGAAGATTTAAGGAATTCAATCTAGTAAATTTATCAAGAAAAACAGTTTTCTTTTGTTAAGAGAGCTTAAGTGTTGACAAGGTCACAACTACATAGGGTTAGCATTCAAAGGGTTTTGTAATCCACCAGCCATACTCCAATGACAGGTTTAAATAAATTCATACTAAAAAAAAAAAATCAATTCAGGCATATAGTACTCTAGTACAAGTAGGAATTGATTCTTGGAAATCTAGAAAATGTATCAAATATTAGGTCAAGTTAGGTGCTCAGAAAGACTGTTTTGGCTTGAAGCCTGTGAATTACTCAGGATAGTAACATAGATACATCTGTAGATAGAAGCATCTGTAAATTTAACCTCCTTGTTAAACAGATAGCTGCTTGGACTGCTGATATCGCTGCACAGAACCCAGACCTTGTCACTCGCAGTGTGATTGGGGAAACATACGAGGGACGGCCAATGTATATTCTCAAAGTAAGTGCTTTATCATTTCTTTGTACCAGATTTTTTCCTCTGTTAACTTCTACAAGTTTATGATGTCTGTTAAAACACCAATGATGTTAAGACTGTAATATACATTTTGCAGAAAATCTAATACATTTTGTTCACTATTACTACGATTTATTCAACTTTCAAGATTTTTTTGGAAATAATAGAAGACATACAAATTTAACCACACTCTCTCTCGAGCTATTTGAACAATCATCTACCTTTATGTTCTCCCCACCTGTTGTTCGTAAACCCATTTAGTCTAAAAGGATCTCTAAACATCAGTTTCTCTAGGAATAGGCAACAAATTTATTTGGCTTTGGCATAATTCTTATGAATAAATAAGATACGATGAGTTAAATAAAGGTGAAAGGATAAAGATTACTTGTCTAAAATTGCATAAGCATTTACAATAATATATCATCCAAGCAAACAAGATGAACTCTTAGAGAGACTACAGGAAATAAATCAATCAACAGTGCAGAAAAATCAAAGAGTTGGAGAGGGGTGGGGTGGAAACTTATTGACATTGATAAAAATGAAATTATTAAGAGCGTATTGTTTTAGCTAGAATACAATGGTCAGCTACAGCTGAGAGCACTCCATAGATTTCCATTTAGTCAAGGAATGCTGTATTTGGATAAAGTTTGACTTTTGAGGTCAGGAAGCTGAATGACTTGTTCTGCATACAAATTATTTTTTTTAAGACACGGGGTTTGTTGGTTTTTTTATCCTAGATGGGAAAAAGTGGTCCAAATAAGAAGGCCATCTTCATGGATTGCGGTTTTCATGCAAGAGAATGGATCTCCCCTGCTTTCTGCCAGTGGTTTGTGAAAGAAGTCAGTAACCTTAATGATGAAAAAATATTTTACAAAATGCAACTAATTTTAAGAAAATCTTATGTGAGCAGCAAGAGCTGAGGAAGCTGCCGATTGCCTTTTTACTTCTAAATACCTGTCTGCCCAACCTTTCTCTCAGATAGTCAGGGTGTAACTACTTGAACCAGATCTTAATGGTTGGAACTGTAATCTTTCAGCAGCCTAAGACTATCTAAAAGCATATGTAAGACAACTACAAGGGTTACTTACACAGTCTATAAATTTCTTTTTTGCACCTGTAGTCAGAGAAAGATGAGAAACAAGCAAACAGGTAACATTATAGACATGGTCATGTTCTTTGTATAGGCATAAGGAATAGGGAATAAGGAGGTTCAAGGGCACATCAGAAGGCATCAAAATGCATGTCAGAACAGCTGTCTTCCTACGATGTCAGGAGTTCTATTCCCTGCAACCAGCTTTACTCTGCAAGGCAACAGAAAGGATGGAAACTTACTGTCAGCTAAGCACAGAGCGCACTGAGGAAATGTACCCAAGAGAGAAGGAAGGCTATAGATGAAGCTCCCTAAACTCCACTTGAGGACAGGGAAATGCTTTTACATCCCTTTGAGATAACACTTCAAGTTGTACAGGATGGTTTCTAAAACATGAAACCATATTCAGAAAAGAGCTGCACAGGTGGAATTAGTTTCACCCCAGGCCGGGATACTTTAGGCCGCGAATTAAACAACTTTAAGTCCTTTGTCTTTTCCTTCTCCTCACCAATATAAAGCAGGTGGGAGTTACCAAATGCTACGCTATCTTCTCTACAGAGAAAAGGTATATTCCCCTTCAATACGAATTGACTTAGCAAAACAACTCAGTGATTGAATTTGAAATTTTGTAAGAATTTCTGCTTGAAGATTAGGAAAAAAAAAAATAGACAAACCAAGAAGCAGTAGCTGGTATTTAAAATGGAAGGAATGGAAAGCCAAGGTACATGAGTGAGTCACGCTGGCAGAGGTATTGGTGGCAAGTATAACCCCAGTCTGATCAGACAGCCATACGGTTTTGTGCAGGGAGCAGTGGAAATTGAAAGTGACATCTCAGTGGAGTCAATGGGAATATGATTTTATTATCTCCTAATAAGGCTGCAGACAGCATGTGCTACCATTTTTCTCTTAGCAATTCACGTCACTGCAGCTGTCATTTTCACTGTCTGGTCACTTAATTAATGGGTGTACCTCACACCAGCAGCGGCTCTGCTCGGTGGATCCAAGTGTGGATAGGCAGAAGTGCTTTAAAAGTGCAGTCCTCTGAGCATCATCAGTGGTTCACTTAGGACTGTTCCTAGACATAAAAGTGAGAAAAAACACGAGAGAAAAACATGAGGAAGGGGGACTGTTATATGTATCTCCCAAAAAAACAAAACAAAACAAAACCAAGCATTAAAAAAACAACCGGGAAAAATAAGTTCTAGTAATCTGAAATGGCTTTTCTAGAGTCTACAGTCAACCTTACCACTTGGTAGTCACAGGACAATGGATTCCTTTCCCCATTGCATTGCTCCTTGTGTTGTCGTTTACATCTGGGGAGACTAAAGGAAACATGGGTGCAACATACTTCTTAGAGCAAATTTCCATGATAATCGCATATTCCCTCGACACTGACATAAATCTGTGAACAAGAATACAAAGTGCCAAGCCATGAACCATCAGGATACACAGGATTATGGTAGGAGTTCTTATATTTGTTATTCAATGTATGAAGCTGGAAAAATGCAGGGAAAAATCTTCCTCCCTTGTGAACACACGCATCCCTGGCACTACCCCTGGAAGTGTGTAAGGATGTTCTTCAGAAATAATCTCTATAATTTTGGTTATTGATGAAATTTCTTTGCAAAACAGATATAAAAATAAATAAGGGAATAACAATTTTTCCTTCTCACATAAATTCAGTCCAAACCTTTACAGTATCAGGTAGTAGAGAGAATTTTGCTCTGTTTGTAAACAAGAAGCTAGCAGATGGAAATCTCTTTCCAGTGATTTAATACCCTGTTCAAAATCAGCACTGCTTTACCATATAATTTATCTAACAGAATGAGATGGCTTTCTAACAGCAGTGTGGTTTGAGTCCGTGTAAATGCTCTAAGTATATGTAATAACAATGAGCTGGATGATTTCACTCTGGATTTGTTAAATCCAGACCCAGGCCTTCAGATACATAGAGATCTATGAATGCATCATCAGTTTTTTTCTACTTTTCTTCAATTAGGCTGTTGAGACCTATGGAAAAGATACTGTCATGACCACACTTCTTGACAGTCTGGACTTCTATGTTTTGCCTGTTGTCAATATTGATGGTTACGTTTACACTTGGACCAAAGTAAGTATATACTTCTTTCCCAAGATGACTATTGCTGGAAAATCCAACTGTTAGAACTTTCTCTTAGTTTTGATCTATGCTTCATACATCAAAATGTTGTGTTTCAGGACCGCATGTGGAGAAAGACACGCTCTGAAAACATTGGTAGCCGTTGCCGTGGTACAGATCCCAACAGGAATTTCAATGCTGGCTGGTGCAGTAAGTGTCTTCTAACAATAGCTCCAAGCGATCATACATATAGAAGCATAATTACAGATTTTCCCTACTTGATGGTTGGTCCAGTTCAAGATTGAGTGAAGACCACCAGTATAGCATTGTGGAGTATCTGGTTTTCAACTTTTGAAGCAGTTTTGAGCAAAAAAATTTGGTTACCAGTATCAGCAGTATTTCTACTTCTATGAACAAATACATACACACACACATATACATACATACATACTTTTCCATGAGTTCAGAACAGAAACTGAGTTTACTTTTTGTTGGTTTCACTTAGTGGACAGGGGTTTCTTTCGAGGGATTTCCACTTGTGTCCTAGAAATGGAGAAGACATGCAAGGAGAGGATTGTTAAGTACTAGAGCAAATCAATATCCCCAAATAATTTAGATAATACAGGGCTTCACATAAATACTCGTGTTTTTTCAACTATGCATACTCTACAGGGCATATTTATTTAATGCTCTGTCATGTTGCCCAGTGTCTTAACTATGCAATAAAATATTCTTTGCTCTGATATGGCACATGTATCAGTAGGATTTCCAAGGCTTATTTACAAAAGTGGTGTAACATAATTCTGAACAACTAGCTTTTTTTATTAAATGCTCATTAAATTCACCTTTCTTCCCAGCTCTTGGGGCCTCAAAAAGCCCCTGTGACTCCACTTACTGTGGCTCTGCACCCGAGTCTGAAAAGGAGACCAAGGCTTTGGCTGATTTCATTCGTGAGCATCTTTCTACAATCAAGGCATACTTGACGATTCACTCCTACTCCCAGCTGCTACTGTTTCCTTATTCGTATACTTACCAATTAGCATCGAATCACGAGGAACTGGTAAGTCGCTTTGTTATTTTGACATACTGAAAATAATAAGTAAAAATCATCACTTGCTATTTAGGCCCATTTAACTTCAAGCAGTTTCTTTAACATCTGGAAAGAATCTGTATTGCCAGTTTTTGAAAATACTTCTGTCTTTCATAGCAAGAACAAGGGAAACCCTGATGGTTTCAAGATAGTTCAAGTACAGGATAAACTCAGGAGGCTTATTTAATTTCCACATACACCATGAATTTGCCATAAGGTCAGGTTTGTCTTCCAGTCATGCTACACAGAAACCCACTGTGCTGTGCAGCACTGATTCTTCCTGAGAGGTTACTGTGTATGTAGCTTTAATACACTACATGGAAACATTATACCCTGTAAGTCAAGCTAACAGCCTGATAGATTGTAATAACTATGAGATGATCAAACTGGTATCCGCAACAGCAGACAAGGATGGCGGTTTACCCCTTCCTACTGGACCTTAGTTCTCGCTAAAGTAAAATGGAGAAACTCCTATTGATACAGGTTCAGGACAAAAAAAGCAGGTTTTTTTAAAATCAAAATTATAATAAAAAACAATTAGAAAACAGATAAAACATTTCAGTTTTGAGGCCTCTCTAAAAAGGCCTGGATTTATACACACCTTTTATTTGGAAGAGGAGAGGGTGAATGTGGGATTTTAAAGGACAATGCCTCTCCTATTCATCCTAGAGAAACGTCATTTAAGTAAGATAACAACAGTCTGGAATTTCATTGGGTTTTTTTATCCTTAAAAACAGAGAGAAGAGTTAAAACTATTACACGAGTATAAAAGTTGTAAACATTTTATAAGGCCAAAAATCATCAATCATGAATAATAAAATGACTTCAGTTCTCTGGCATATTAGCCATTAGAAGCTGTCGGCAGGGAAAACAACGCAGCAAAACAAAACAAACAAATCTTTCGTAGATGCTGCCAAAAGTCCAAGGCCACAACAATAAGTGTTGCTCTGCTGTGCAGGTTTGACAGATTTATGAGTGCTCCCAAGCAGATGTCATGATTCTGAGGCACAAATACGAACTGGGGCCAACAGTAAAGTTTCTTGTGACATATTTTACAGTTTAAAAGAGAGGATTAAATTAAAATTAAGATTTTGTTTTCTTAATTTATATTGCAGAAATTTTTAATTGTAATTATTCCAGGGAACTGTAGTAATTTCTTGTCTTCAGTTTTTACAAAAGCTTCACATTTCACACATTGCAATTCAGTCTAAAGTAATAAAACAACACAAAACCCTTGAAGCTGCTTTGTTGTCAAGATCACAAAGTTCCCATGTGTTAAAGATTTGCATGACATTCTGCCCAATTTTTTGAATCAAGAGCAAATGTGATGAAACATAACTAAAAGTACAGCATGTTTCTCACAGTATTAAATAGAAAAAGTTTACATTGACAGCTCATTATTAAAACAATCTTTAATAATAAGAAAGAACCTAGGTGCTTTTCTAGGCTTTCAAATTCTTTTAACCAATTAAAATTTTATATTAGCACTGTTCTAATACACAGTAAAATTTAACAAATCACCCATACTAAAGTTATACAATTTTTATCTATAAAAACTCTCTTTTCCTGACATAGAGGACAATTCTGCTATTACCATTCAGCATAAAAAAATAAATAGCAAAGGAATGCAGGCTATATATTTCTTGTCAACCATTTGATTTCACTTCGTAAGTTAGTTTTTCCAACATCACTTTATCCTATAAATCGGGCACACTGATTCCACAGGAGTTCCATTCTTTCCCACTATAAAGCAACCACAAATCTCACCACCATGACAAGGTGACCTTATGAGTGTTTTTCACTTCTTTAATTAAGGAAAAATATTTCCTCTATTGGTGATCCCAACAAAAAGACAGCAGGATCCCAGAGGTGTTCAATTTGTGCAGTATCCGATTTTAACAAGGAAAGATTTCTTGCCAAAAATCCTTCTTTTGGAGAACGAGATCAGAGCATCACCCAATCAACATTACCTGTAGTTGAGATAATTAAACAAAGAGGGTCTAAATCACTCCAGTGTCAGTGGATTAAATAGAAAAACTGACTTCAACAGGCTCTGGGTCAGGTTTGAAAGTGCAGCTTTTCAGCTTACTTCAAATAACTAAAACACATTCATTTAAGCTAAAGAAAATTGACTAAAGAAAATTTAAGATTTTTAATCAACAACTGTACTTGCTTGAAATGAGACAGCTACCAAAAGAGATATTATTTTGTATGCTGATTGTTGTGTTTCATATCCAAAAGGTTTGTCTAGATTTAGAATTTAGAGAAATGCTGACGAATGAGAATTCAACTTTCAATAGAAATTGTTTGGGCAAATAAAAGGATCATAAATCATTTTGAAAATGAAGAATCAAAATTTATAGTGCCATTATCTTATCTTAGATGTTATTTTTACTCTGACAGATCTAATAAATTAAATGAAATATAGTTGCAGTTTCTTATCTCCTTCAGTGAGGAACTGGACATGTGCTTTTAAACAAAACCTCACATGTCTGCTTATCATTAATGACATTTTGTTCCATTGTCTTTAATTAAAGCTAGCATAATACCATGGGCCTTATGCTGCATTCCAGACAGTATCCGAGATATAGAAGGGCATAAAAAATGAGTAATTTGAGATTGAAGACACTAAGTCTGAAAAAGAGAAAGATATAGAGAGCACTTGCAACTTCCTTTCCTACAAGCATGTCCTTGGGGCTCAAAAGACTGTTTTTGTTCACAGCCTCGGGAAATCACCAGAAGGCATAAAACTGTTCTGGTTTTAGTTGCTCAGATAGAATCCCAGACATCCTTTATGCTTCACTGCATTGCTACAGCAAATCAGAACAATCTCAATGTTACCGTAATTTACTTTGAGTTGGGGATTAGAACTATTCCCCAACCACCCCCAGCCCTGGGGTGTAAAACATGATGAAAGTCACATGTCCCTTTCTTGCTGCAACTTTCCATTCTTCTCCTGAGATGCGAAAGGAGCACTGAGGATGTCAAGCCCACAGCTCACAAGGATTTTCCCAAAATTTTTCTCTCTTTGTTCAGGGTTGTTGTTTTGTTTCCCC
>JAOXNG010000042.1:15266021-15281505 GCA_028566535.1 Scolopax minor | reverse complement strand
GCGTGACCCCTGCAGATGCTGCAGAAAAACGTAGACATCAGTCACATATTGTCTGAGACAATTATTAGCAATTATATATTCAGTGTCATCCTTAAAGCTTTTCTACTTCCCAACAAAACAAACAAAAAACCACCCCAAACCCCAACACTGGAGAGAGCTCAGCTCCCCCAGTTGCTCTGAATCAAAAATTGTGAAATGCAAAGCAACAACATTCTTCCTACAACTGCTTGCATATGGACAATAGACAGGCCAGAAACCAAATGCTGCATTCGAGTACAGCCAATGTTATAGATGGAAGGACAAGCTTCAAATAGTTTCTGGTCTGCTGCCTTTAAATATTCTTAATGTGCTACATGACCACAAATTCCTACAGCAAACTCACATAATACTAGGACGCTCAAAATCCATGATTTTGGAATGGGGAAACACTTGCAATTCTGCAATAAAGCAGGCTGCCAGTGCTAATGCAAACATATTTTGATGCTGTTTTGTAGAAGCTGGGAAAGCTCTCTCACTTAACTAAGATTTTCTAAACATGTTGTCCAAGATATCATTTCAAATATGGAATGCTTGAAGCATAAGGATGAATAAAGAATATTTTACAATATATCTTCCTCTGGGAAGCAAGCCAGAGTATAACCTACAGAGGAAGAAGGGACCGGAGGAAATTCCTGGAATACTAAGCCATTCAGCTGAAAGCTATAAAGATACGGCAACCCATTGCTTATTCTCATATAGAACATCTGCTTTCAAAAATCATTCATATTTATCATCTGTTAGTAATGGTTTTCATGTTTTATTACCAACATGCTGTATAATGAAGAATGGGAAAAGGACACGTTCCAAAGAAAAGTCTGTAATTTTCCTTAATACAAAAGTACATAACTTCATAGTACTCTTGATGGGCCTGATCCAACCCTCACTGAAAGCAGTGGGAGTTGAGCGAGTCCCTCTGTGCACAGGAAATGAACTGAAATTAATGAGACTACATATGGTTCCAAGGTAATTTATGCCTTTTGCTGGCTGTTAATATTTATAAGACCTTAATCTTGTATCAGTGTTCAGCTCCACTGACTAAACTGACTCTACTCTAAATTTATAGCTGCACAAATAGAAGAAGAAATAGAAGAAATGCTATTGTATGTTTGCAATTTACCAAATTATTGTTATTTTCTAAGATTCTCATACCTCTAAATGAGATTCCTTCTTTAGTTTTAATATTATACAAATTTCTTCTAAGTAACAAAAAAATATCCTGTTACTTATTGTCCCCTTACGTATCCAAAGTATACTGGACTATACACAGCAGGCTCTACATCAAGGGAGCAATACACAGACTGGACTATACTCTATCAAAGCTTGGAGAACGAGCTCTTTACTAATAAGCTCTTTTCACAACAGGAGAATCTCTGCTTTGTCAGCTACTGACATCTAGTCATTCTGAGACGTGAACAAGTGTTTTAAAATAAAAACTTCTCAAGCGTGGCTTTTCACTGTATTCAACAATGTATTTTCTTAGATTCACTCAGAAAATCTTTACTTAGCATTCTTCTTTTCCTACAGAATTCCATTGCTCGTGAAGCATCCAAACAGCTGGCCAGTTTGCACAACACCAAGTATACATATGGCCCAGGAGCTACAACTATCTGTGAGTACTGGCCTAAATATACTCACCATCTATATTAAGTACTACTAAGACTATCAAATGCAGTTTTCTAGTGATTCTCATTCTTCTTCCAGTTTAGCTTATTTACATTTAGTATTTACATTTAGCTTAGTTTAGCTTATTTACATTTGCTTATATGCATCAGCTGGAACGAAGCTCATAAATAGCCTAAAATCACAGGTTTTCCATGAGCAGGAAAAATCAATCAATTCACTGAATGTTCCCTTTTTTCTCTGTCCTTTCTGCATTTCTGGCTATATGACATGACTCTAAAGTATATTACCTTTCAACATGTAGCTGCACTTTCCCAGTTAAGATTTATTATTTATTTTATTTTTTTATCAACAGATCCTGCTGCTGGGGGCTCTGACGATTGGGCTTATGATCAAGGCATCAAGTACTCTTTCACTTTTGAGCTCCGAGACACTGGTAGATATGGTTTCATTCTCCCTGAATCTCAGATAAAGCCAACCTGTGAAGAGACTCTACTTGCTGTTAAGTACATTGCCAATTATGTCCTTGAGCACTTGTACTAGAATGTAGTTCTAAAAACTATTAAAGAAGGTTGTATTCAAAGAAAGATGCCTTCCTTTTTTTTCTTCCTTAAAAATAATAGATTTTTATTTCTCTTTACTTAATGTTCCTAGTCATATCCTTAGTCCACCATTGGTCAATAAAACTACAAGGTGTCAAGGGAAATTTTATATATATATATGGCAACTGATATAGTCAAGGGGGTCTAAAAAGAAAGACCACAAGAAGCTTAATCAACTTAAGGTAAAGGTTGCCTTAACAGTCAAAACTATCCTAATTTAATCCAGAGAGACAGCAGAGCATTAGAATTTATTCAGCCTGAATGCTAAATGGAAGGAAAAGGGAGGTGATTCACAGAAACACACTTTCATCCAACCACTCATTGCCTTAACAGCAACAGTAGCAAGGAAAAGTTCCCGTCACGTTTCTAAAATGATGTTAGCTGTGATATGCTCTTGTGAACTTTCTCAAAACCCACCCTGGATCTGCCCCATCACCGAAAACTACTCTGGATCCAAGCTCACTGCTGATCCAATCTGAACTCAGTGCTGAAGTTTATAATTACTATTAGTTTTAAAGACCAGGACTTGATACAAATCCTGCTATAAACTTCCCTGCATGTAAGGCTCTCACACTCATTACAGTAGCATTTCTCAAAAATATTCTGAGAATCCTGGTACTTCCTGGGGCCCCACATGTTCCTACTGTCATGAGCGGAAGAATCATAAACAGCCATAAAGACTAAGTCTGGTGATAAATGATGAATGTTTCTTTCATGAGAAGCTGTAAAGAATTATCCCCTCCCAATCAATTTTCTGGTCAGGTAATGTGGGTCTGATTGGGTCAGAGTGATTGAGAATGATAAATAGCCACTCTGGGCAGCTTCCTCAAGCAGCTGCAGAAAATGTGTTTGGCATTCATTAATGCTGTTTAGAGCTTGGCTAATATGGGACACACTCCACAGAAAGATGGGGAAAAAACTTATGTCAACACAGAACCTGGCTGGTCTCCCTGCCATTGCTGGAAGCTCTGAACAGAGACTTCCTTTGCCTGTTGGTGCTCCTGTTATTAGCACTGTTCCTGGCAGGTCCCCAGCTGATGCACTCAAAACAGCCTGTGAAATGCACCTTATGGATAAAATGGTTCTCCCAAGAAAATCACCACATTCAGACCTCTCAAAACTAAATGCTCTCCTTTTTTGCCTCTTTGTGCAGAGAAATAGAAAGGCAAGGTCCAACTCAAAATGAAAGAAAGGAACACATCCACTAGCCCACTCCGAGCAGCACTCAGATTAAATCAGTCCTCACACACGACTGATCCATCTGGTTTTGATCATTGGTGAAACTGAACCCACGTGCAAAAGTAGCACACACCAGTAAAAAAAGACATGTCATTCTGTTTTGAAACAGAAGTGGGAGGAAGGATAATCAACAGTACTAAAAATAGCACAGGATGCAAGAAGAACATACTGGCCAGAGCCAAACATGTCAAAGGGCAGAAAAATAATTTTTTCAGAATAAAAAACATTTTGTCTAATTTTAACTAAGCACTAACTGGAAAAAGGGAAACATTGCACCCATTTTTAAAAAAAATAGAAAGGAGGACCCTGGGAACTACTGACCCATCAGCTTCATCTCTGTGCCTGCAAAGATCATGGAACAGGTCCTCCTGGAAGCTATGCTAAGGCACATGGTGACTCAAGACCGACAACATGGCTTCACTGAAGGCAAGTCCTGCCTGACCAATCTTGTGGCCTGCTATGATGGAGTTACTACATCGGTGGACAAGAACTATGGATGCCATCTACCTGGACTTCTGCAAGGCCTTTGACAGAGTCCCCCAAACAGCCTTCTCTCTAAAATAGAGACATGGATTTGATGGGTGGACTGTTCAGTGGATAAAGAATTGGTTGGATGGTTGCATCCAGAGGGTAGTGGTCAATGTCCAGATGGAGATTAGTGACAAGTGGTAGCCCTCAGAGGCCCGTATCGGGACCAGAACTGTTTAATATCTTCATCAACGACATAGACAGCAGAATCAAGTGCACCTACAGCAAGTTTGTAGACAACACCAAGCTGAGTGATGTGGTTGACATGTCTGAGGAACAGGATGCCATCCAGAAGGACTTGAACAGGCTCAAGAAGTGGGCCCATGTGAACATTGTGAGGGTCAACAAGGCCAAATGTGGGGTCCTGTACCTGGGTTGGAACAACCCCCTGAGGGATGAATCAATTGGGATCAGCCAACCCTGATGAGAAAAGGACTTGGGGGTATTTATGGAAGAAAAGCTCACAGCAGGGAAGGCCAGTGGTGCCAGCAGGTCAAGGGAGGTGGTCCTTCCCCTCCACTCAGCGCCAGTAAGGCCAAATCTGGAGCGCTGGGCTTTCCAGTACAGGAGATAGGGACACACTGGAGCAAGTCCAGTGAAGGGCCGTAAAGTTGATTGAATGACTGGAGTATCTGTCATTCAAGGAGAGGGCTGAGAGAGCTGGCATTGTTCACCCTGGAGAAGTGAAGGCTCAGGGGGATCTTATCTATGTGAGAGTTTACAGAAGACAGAGCCAGGCTCTTCTCAGTATGGCTCAGTGACAGGACAGGAGGGAACGAGCACAAATTAAAGCACATGAAACCCCCTGTGAACACAAGACAAGACTTCTTTACTGTGCAGGTACCCAAACACTGGAGTAGGCTGCCCAGAGATACTATGGAGTCTCCATCCTTGTAGATATTCACAATTTGACTGGACACAGCCCTGGGCAACCTGCTTCAGTTGCCCCTGCTTTGAGCAGGGGGTTGAATTGGATGGTCTGAAGCAGTCCCATCCAGCCTCAGCTGTTCTGTTGTTCTGTGAGATTAATCTCTGTTTGATGCAGGTCAACCAAGGACCGAGATGAACAATTTCAGCTTTCCCTATGTTATTTATATTGCTCCTTTAATTAGATAATTAGAAAAGTATGATTCTGCTTTCTTGGTTAAAAATCACATCAAAAAGCTGCCATCTTTCTCGTATTAAGCTATTGCTTAGCTAAATACATTCAGTCAATTCACCTCAGTGCTCCAAAATTCAAAAGAAATTAAGAACCGATGAAGTGTTTTAACGCCAATGACCTGTCCAAGAGCCAGGTCTCACAAGAGTGACACCAGAGATAACAGATCACTCACACAGGAAACATCCCTTCGGTACAGATCACAGTTACAAAGGTGTGACAAAGGCAGCACTATAAACATTCCTGATTCATTAATATATAAATCAGGTAACACATGAAAAAAGCAATAAAGTGCACTAAGTCCCAACAGTTGTGTGAGTTAAACACATGCTTCTGGGGAATATATTTCCAAATTTGCTCAAAGTTCTCAAGCAGCTGCTGACACATAGTGGTAATTCAGAGAATGAAACTTGTTTCTTAATGATCCAGGCTCAACTACCTCAAAAACTGTGCTAGAAATGAAACCTATGCTTACAACTCAGCCTGTTCTGAACTCTGCTTTGCTGACATATGGCCCCAGTATGCTTCCTGTCACTTTGAATTTATCCAAGGACAGATGTGGGCTTTGCAGTGAAACAGGTTGCCTCTGTGCTCCACACTGCACTCGGAACAGCTGCATTACAGCTACGTAGTCTTTTACCACAAGAGGAGAGGGAACAGCCCGATGCCACTTTTGAGAATGGGATTGCAGCCCTATTCCTTTACAGGAAGCACGCTAGACTACTTGCGGTAAACTTTGCAACCACAGAAAAATGGAGAATTTGCTATAAAAAAGTTAATATATTCAGCTTAGCCAAGAAATACAGAAATATTGCAAAACGTGTAAAACTTTTTCTTCAAATCTTTTTAAACAAAGCACTCTAGTTTCTTGGCAAACACTGACTGACGTTTTTCCTTTCTGCATTTAAGAGAAGATCTAAGATGCTTAACTCTGGAGTTCTTCAAGGAAAGTATGAATCATATTGCTTTTATATAAAATGAACTCCCAATTTTCTGGCTTCATGGGGAAAAAAAAAAATCAAGTGTTCATGATTCTCTAATACATTGATAAATTAAGCCATAAGAACTAGCATAAAAGACTGTAATGAATTAAAAAAAAAAAAGAGAAACATTTTAGGAGTAACAGATCCCTAGGAAGCTGCTGACATGAGAGAGTGAAGCCACGGAGCACAGGTCTAATCAATCTGCTGCAAAAATCAAGAGATGCTAGTAAACTTTAAAATTTACAAGCAGAACTCAAAAGATAAATATGCTGCGATGCAGCATTGACATCACTGTTGACACGTATATAGCATCATTACTCATCAGCATAGTCCCTTCTCTGGCATTGCAAATGTGCAACATTCTCAGATTATGAAACTGTAAATACAGTGGTAGATGTAAAAAGCCTGCTTTTCACTGATAAATTGTGTGTGCATAACAATAATAACCTCACATATGTTAAGTTTTAGAAGTTCAAGTGTTCAACTTGGCAGAAATATTCTAATGTTGAGGTTTATAATACATTTAAATTCAGAAATGGAGAATCTTTTCTCTGAAAAAAATATCCTTCATATATGACAACAGCTACTCTGCTCACCTGCTCTCTCCTGGGTAACGCCACCAAGGTCTGTGAATTCACTCTTCATCCACCCTGGAGTAAATGAAAGGAAAAGCAGGTTCTCCTTGTGTTATATTCAACTAATGAGTTCGGGCCTATTGAAATCAACGATTATTTCACTCAAAAACTAAACTCTGAATACAGCAAAAAGCATAGGAATTTCACTGAAGTTTTTTTATGTTGTTTTTCACACAGCTTCTATTAATTCTTCAATGATTTTTTTAAATGTGCCCAGAAATTGAATGAATAACAGGTTTAAAAGGGAAAACTAGTCTTACATTTTTCTCCACAAATGGAAATGTTCATGGCCTGAAGGCTTTCATTAAGGATCATAAATAGAACATTTCCTATTCGAGTGGAACTGGAATCCCTAATGATGTTTTATACTTTCCCTCTTTCGATATGTATTGTTGAAACACGTCTGAAAAGCAACAATATAATCCTTATAAAAGTGGAATATCTTTTCTCCATTTAAATGGAAGGCTGAATAGAAAATGCTGCTTTATTTCTAGCTTTTGTCACCACTATTTCTTTGCAGTTTCAGTTTCTAACATCTCTACTGTAAGTTATCCTGTCACTGACAGCAGTTGTCGCAACAACATATTCAGCAATAAAAAGTTTAGAAATAAGGAATTATTTTAAGATTCTTAAACAAAATTAATTTGTATTATATGCTTTCTAAATTAGAAAATCCATTATACCTAAGAACTTAAAAAGAAATTCAAATATGCTTTTAAAAAAAGCCCTATTATACTGTACTCACACTGGACTTAGCTCCAGTACCTGTGTATTTTGGAATTCAGGAAGAAGTTAATTTTCTAGGATTGTAATAACATACAGCTATAAAGAGGAGAATTTAATTGTTAAACTGCATAGCCCAGTATAAACTTCTGGCTAACAGTGAAAAAGTAGTTATTGAGAGGCAATTCTGCATTTTACATGCACTAAAATATTCACTTCAAGTTTATTAAAACCTAAAATATCAAAACTGGAAGGATTCCGGTACCCTCATGTTAAATACAACCCAGACTAAACTCTCTGTTGTTGTACCTTTACACCCATAGAACATACTAAATTCTCCTACACTTAACAGCCGTGATGAAACTCTTCTTTAACAGAGTAGGTGTGGGCCATACCCATTAAAAAAGGAAAATCATGAGCTTTGTTATGGTGCCATGCAAGCAGGGAAAAGACTGCTTTCTGACCCCTCTACACGGAAAGCAGTCACAGCACAGTGCTCCGTGTCCTCAGAAGCCTTTGCCAAACTTAACACTGATTGTCCTTCTATGGGTGGGACAGGCACCTCCTTCTGCAAATATCCAGTGGAAACATGTTCTCTCATCAAACATTACAATCTGAGAGCCTGTTACAATCCTGAACACCTTTAAGCTTTGGCACTTGAAGCATACAGCTTTGAGTGATGTGTTTTCTCTCCTCTCAGACAGGCTCTGGGTTTGGGAATAGTTAACTGCCTTCAGATTTGTCTGAAGTTGGAGCCCTGGCTCAGTCTTTCCTAGAAAAAGATTAAAATTACTTAGTTGTCAGTTCTATTCATCTCACATTGACAACACTGAATGTGTTGTGGCTGCTGAGGTGTGCACCACTCACAGAGTCCTCCAGCCTGTGAAGTACTTGGCTCAACTGGGAAGACAATTTACAGAGCACAACGAGAAACGGCACCGCTTGTTCACCTACATCAAAGTGATTTTGTTTTCTAATAAGGAGGGAATCAGTCCTAATAGACTCAGTCTCATACCATCTTTAGTTCAATTAAATATCTTTAGGGTGAAAATACATGATCAAACATAGTATCAACACCATATCTGGGGACTGTTGATGAACACCATTCAGGCTACTGGACCTCTTTTAATGTTTTATTAACTTTGCCTTGCTGACAACTTAGTATCTAGAATCCGAATTACTGGATTAGCACAAATCAGCGGAATCTTCCCTTGCTTTTCACATCCTGCCAGCTTTCTGCACTCTTCTGAAGCAGGGTCTCTTTCTCTGTCCGTAGACAAGTCTACTCTGTAGACAAGTAATATTTGTTGGCCCTCACAGCCACTGTCCTGCAACTTATTTAGGACACTTATCCTGAAGGATTTTGAACGTCTTCTGGTGAAAATCTGTGGTTACTTCTTGTGACACTGTTTTGTTCACCTTCCCTTGTTCATTTTGATATAGAACTCAGGAGCCAATACTGCTCCCACATGAAATTTCAAGAGGTCTCCTGGCATGTTTGCCTATTTCATGTATAGTTTATGGCAAAATAAATTAGATAAAGTTCATTAAAGCACATTCAGTACTATGTACACAGATGTCAATGGACAAAATGGGAGATAAAACTAAGCTCCTCATAGGACTGCATTCTATAAAACAATTCATCAAAAAGTCCACCACGACTCAAGGGGTGTGGGGGTGTATGTGCAAGAAAGATCTGAATAACTTAGAGATTCTGTTGAGTTTCCCTCTAGCAAGCTTAGACAACAACAAACACCTCCTTCTCACAGCTGTGTGTGATGGAAGGTTGCTGCTTGAAGGCTTTTTTGAGCTAACATGTACATTTTTCAAGAGGAAACTCAGCTGGGAATTCAAAAGCAGAAGCAAAAGCACAAGCACAGAGAGACAGGAACATTCCTGCATGTCCTTTCTAGTTCCTGGAAGCACATTTCTCCTCTTACTGGAGTAGATTCAAAGGGGAAAAACAAATCTACAAAAACCAAACCACAAAGGAGTCCTTTGCCAGCACGTACAATGGTGGTTACTACAGACCTTTCAGATCTGCAGTGTTTTGAGGCACACAACTCAGCAACCTTCAGGCACTTCTACCTCTGCTGCTCCAGGGTACATTAGAAGATTCTTTAATCTGTCACTAGTCGCTTTTGTTTCAAGCAGAATCTTAATGAAAGACCTACTTCAAGAAATTGAGACACTGCATTAGCTGTGTGGTGAAACAAGGTGCATTCAGACTTCATTCTTCCAGAAGAGCCCCTCGACTGAGGTGACTGAGAGAACTTGCTGAGCACACTCATCTGAGGTGAGACGTGGCTTCTCATGACATCTTGTGGCAGCATGACAAGCTGACAGGGGCTCTGTTTTCACAAGAAGTCATTTAAGATGTTGCAAACCAGTGACATTACAGAAAGCCAAACACTCAACAAAAAGCACCAACTTCTAATCAAATGAGGCTGAACAGACTAAGGCAGAAAACTTCCCCATAAAAATATTTGAAGACACAAAGTATAAAATAATAAGACCATTATTATGGTCTATGACCAATAAAGTCAGGAAACTGAAACAAGTTCAGTTTGAAGTAATTCAAACAACACGTGAGATCTAAAGACAAGTATGTATTATTAATACTCAATATATTTTTATTCATTCTAACTAGAAACTCAGGATCTCCTTTTCAAACTGTGCCTTGCAGGAAGAAATTGGCAGAAGGGAAAAGTTTCATTGCCCAGAAACTTTATTACAAGCTGACTCAATTAGGCTAATTTATGCTTACATTTATGTTGCATGTAACCAAAGAAATATCAAAATAGCCAATTTTATTTGCCATTTATTTTCAAAATGTATTCTGAGAAAAAAATTATTTTAATTATACCTGAAATAACACAAATTGTGGTTCAATACTGTCCTAATTAAAAAATATCAGTCCTAGAGGAATCAATAAATGGACCACCTTGGAAAGGGAATCAGAGATAGCTTTAATTAAATAAATTTAAACCAAACAAAATTACTTAAGATACAGTCTTATTTTTGAAAACATACTAATTCTCAAGGCACTCGAAGATGTCTTCCCAATTATTAACCAAGTAGTACTTAATTCACGCTATTTTTTGATGGCAGGTATTTCACTTTCTCTCTATGCAACTTGGCATCTGAAATCCTGACTCAGCCCCTCACAAGGCTTCTGGAACAGCAGTAGATTTTCCTGTCAGGGCAGCAGCAACTGGCTTTGTCTAGACTTTGTTGGAGGACAACAGAACACAACAAGAAGCAGGTTTTATGTAGTTAGAGATGAGCACCGGAGAACAAAGAGAAGGCTTCTGGGAAGAACATCCTACTGGGCTTCTGTTCCTACTGAACACTGAAGAAAGGGTTTTCAAAAGCAAACCTCTGCTGTAGCACCTTCAAGGCAATAAAATTCTACACCAGGAATAACTCATATTTTGCCTTCAAATTTGAAAAAAAAAAGTTTAAAACTAAATTTCATTCAGGTCATACACTCTTAGATTATAGCTTCTGCCAAATTCAGCCACAGCAGAAAAGTGCAATGAACAACGAAGACCCTCCTCCATTCTGCAGAGGGATTCATGTGAAAAGCCATTCCATGCAGTCCTGTTCCCATGGAGAAGCACCCTCTAGAAATCCAGACGAAGGTGCTCCTGGGAAGGAAAGTTTTAAGCATAGGCTTTACTCAGCTGTTCCTTACCTGTAAAATGGTACAGCAGTGCCATCAGATTAGTGGTAAACTTCAGCAAAGATGCCTTCAACTGCACTGGAAGGCATTAATATGAAGTAAATAACATCAGTCCTGCATGGAGAGGACTCATTCCAACAGACCCCTACTTTATTCTTAAGATCTTTATAATTAATTTGTAAAATTATTATTAATTATTTTGTTTAAAAGATCTGATCTATATCCTTTAAGTACTGCACTTTTGAGACAGTGTGACATGCAGCATGCTGCACAGAACTGCTTTCAGCAACCATCTTCTCCCTCTCAGAATAGAAAAGCACCCTAATTCTGTAGTCACTAGAGGGAGCCATCTGGCATTTTACTTGTGCTGCTCTTCAAGCGTTTCAAACTCTTATTTCACAGCTCTGCTAAAGGGACAGATTATTCATTTCCAATCTAAACACACTAACTAGTAAGAATTGCAAAGAAGAGTTTGGCTACCTATATTTTCATTTTTTTTAAACATTCTGTAAAGAATCATAATAGACATTTAAATAACCTTCACATAGAAGCCAAAATAATCTTAAGAGAACATTACCTCACTGAAGTACATCTCTGTCTTCGAAAGCAGGTCAGGAAGCAGAGTGGCAGGAAGATAATCTTCATAAACTGTGGAACCCATACACAAGAATGCATTTCTCCTGCTTTTGGAAAGCAGTTTCTGAAGGTCAAACTTTCTTCATGTGACACTGTCTTTAACTGACAGGGAAGTAATATCCTTTCTGCCTTTGTACTGCAGACATTGCTGAAAATACACGGTGGTAAAATATGCAATTCTGTGACTTTATGGACTCTCCAGACCTAGATCATTTGTGCAGAAATTAGAAATGAACATAAAAGACTGCTCCATTCTGATCTACAATGTGCTATTGAAACTAAAACGTGAAGCATTAAGAAATTAGGACCTGCAGAAGATCCCTCTGGCCAACCTTAGAGTAAATTATAGATGTAGGTGATAATGAAATACTTTTGTGATCTGTTTTTCTTTCAAATTGTTTCAAGAATTGACCAGGACTAGCTATGTCTATAATGGGACACTCTACCAGGATCTTCAGATGCCTTAAGTCCTTAGTTCTAACTTTGTGTGTACAGCTCCAGAATACACAAGGTGATGACCAATCTGCCTAGCCTAAACTTGTGCAGCACTGATGGCTGTGTCTGGAGGTGGAAAAAAGAAGTTAAGATCTCTTGATTTGCATAGTTCTATCAGATTAAAGTCTGAAAATGAGCCTTGAATAAGCTTTATGCTAGAAGCACGTTAATTCAGCACACTAATCATAAATTAATTCTTAAAAATTGAGTAGATGATCCACAAGAAGAAACTGTCTCTTTCCTTTATGGTAGCTTCTCATCCAGTCTGGATAGAAGATGTGTTTTTGAGAAAGAAGCAAGGCCTCTTTTCAGTTTGCACCATTACTGAAACCCTGGGATACAAACACAGCCAACCTTGAATAACCTTCCTCTCTCTGCACAGTCACAAGCTGGGACTCAACCCTGACCTTAGCCAGACAAGGGCAGGGAGGCCTCCTCCCCCAAGCCATGAGGAACAGCTACACCATCTAGTTATCCCAAAAGGGAGAGCAGAGGAATCATATACATTGTTAGGAAGCATCTGAATATATCCATTCCCTTGTGCAAAAGCTATTTTGGATAGAAAGAGGCAGGAAACATGAAAGCAGAAAATAAATGAGGCCAATTGCTTCCCAAACACGATAGACATTTTAAAGTCCAGGACACTTCTCTCTGCAGTCTTCACCAATTTTTGGGTACTTCACCTGTAGTCATATCAGGCCCTACACTTACCTGAAAGTATTAAATATACTCAGCCAGGAGCAGAAATCCCAGAGACTGGGGGAGAGAGAAATGTCCACTACAGTTCTTCTTTCTTTATATGTTGTACCATAAGGAACTATTTGTGCTTTAGAAACTTGAACAGCCAACAGTTTATTAGATGAGCAGTCCCTGTGGACTGCTTTCCTTTGACTAGTGTTGTCTTTGATTGTATAGATGAAAGCCTTTGTACAAAGCTCATCAATTTTAGTAGTTTTTCATCAATTTTTACCTTCAGAAGAAGCCTAATCTGACAAGATATGGAAGATGAGGTGCTGGATATTATCTTAAATACTTTAATGATTTTGTCTTTCAGAATCATCTGTGGAGAAAGAACACATTGACACCAACAGTGGGTGAACTGGCATCAACTTTGCCATATGATATGGTATTTATATTAGCACCAATTATATAAAGACCACCTTAAAACCAGTGTGCAGGGGTACTTTGGTAACAGTCATTATTATTTTGTCATTACATTACCTTTAATACTCCAATTTACACTCCACTGATTTTACACCGTAACACAAAGATTCAAATGTGATGAATACAAACCTCATTTGCAGCTACTGCTGCCAAAGAGAGGCATGTAAATCAACCCACCACGAGTCTGAGGGAGAGACTGAAGCTCTTGCTGCCTTAATTTGTAACAGCCTCTCTTTCATGAGGGCGTTTCTAAAGCGTCCACTCATATTCTTAGCTGCTGTATTTCTTTATGGATACAATTCCACAGAAGTACCTAATGATGAAAAAGTAATTAGATATAGAGTTTAAACTTCTATGGAAGTATATACCATCATAATGAACTTGCATGTCAAAAGACATTACAGGAGATCACATGCTTCCAAAAGAACCTAATCACAATGAACTGGCATGTAAGAAAGCTAAAGCAGCCCCCCAGTGACGTTTTAAAAACATAAATCAGTTACTTTTTTTAAGCACTAGCTTCAGCAGAGCCATATCCAATTTCCGTTAGGGAAGACAAAAAATTAAACTATGTTGAAGCAGTTTTCTCTATATACCCTTCTGAGATACTATTACTTTGTGTATAATGTGCTTTTAAATCTTCACTTGATTGAAACCTCTTTCAAAATAGAAAAATCTCACCCTGAAATCAAAATCTTTCCATATACATTGCACCTATGCAGCAAAAGACAGTAGTATCTGTAGTTGGTTTCAAGCGAAGAACTTATTATCCCCTACATTCCATTTGAGAATGATTGTCTTGCAGCACTTACAATAAAAAAAATAATTTTAAACCTCATTTTTTATAAAGAAGTGCACCTTGAAATCTACTTACACACCAAGGACTTCTGCGCCCACTTCTACATCAGTAAATTATTTAATTTCTGTTCTGCTATCCAAAAAGTACCAGAATTAAGAGCATTAACCAAACATCTTTCAGCAGCCAGTTAAAAACTGAACAAGACCAAAAAGTCCCATCAAAAGGAAGGAATATTCACACTCTCCATCTCAAAAGACACTAGAATAAAGGATGCGGACAAGAGTCTCTCACCAATTTGTTTTAAAAAAACCAAACCAATCCATTTTAATGTTGTAATGTTATGTAGCTTTATTTGAAAGTGACTTAGAGTTTTGGCAACACAATTTTTAATACAAAAATTGATACAATGAAAAATAAGTTTCAGGTTTCCTAGAGCAGATCAGAGGCTGTAAACTCACACTCAAATGTACTATTTATAAAAAGGTAACTTTTTCCAGAGTCTTGTTTGCAGACCAGCACCAAGTGATCCTGAAAATCTAGTTTTACTCTATGTGCCAAAAAAACCTAAGCCCACCCAAAACCTTGCTTCCTATGCAACCACAGTCTCATTACAGTTTTCTACCTCTCTGTATTTCCAATTTGTAACAAATCATACACCAGAAACACATCAAGATTTCCAACAGCACCTTTAGTGAGTGCTGAATCAACTTTTACATACCTGGTATTTGGACAAAATTTTATGAATTGCCATTTCCAAAGAACTCAAATTCATTCAAATAAAAAAAAAATATGCAAAGCCTATTTCATTTCAGCAGATGAATTTCAGAGATCTCAGGATCACCAATTATTTTTATTCCTATGTCTGCAGTACCTCAAAATCCCATCACATAAACTAGTAGTATTAACAAGATCCAGAGGAGTAAAAAAATAAAAAAAACCCTATACAGGCCTGCAATTCTTGTACCATTCCAGTGACATGCTGAGTAGAAAGTAAGGCTCCTCTCAAGTCTCAGCTTTTTTTATTTTCCCTTTTGTCTGAAATCAAGTTTCTCAAGTAGAAAATCTATTTTGTTTCATGAGAAATTTGTTCTCAAACAGTTCCTCAAACACCCCATTTCTGGGGCTACAACTGTAACTTGGCATCATGCCACCCTTGTAGGCATGGAAAGATATTGTT
>JAOXNG010000042.1:15183584-15194061 GCA_028566535.1 Scolopax minor | reverse complement strand
TTCCCCCCCCCTTTTTTTTTTATTTCTCTTTTGACTCATTTGTTTTAAAGACAAAAGAGAATGAAAACTACAAAGTTGTCATGCTTGGATATTATATTTAGTAGAATACATTCCTTCAAAACAAAACATGAAAATCCACCTAAAATTCTGGCTAATAATGTATAAGGAGTTTTGACTGCACTATAGATCTTGAATACATTTTGTAAGAGAATCACTTATTTCCTTTAAAAAAGCCAAAAGAAAGATGTGTATGAACAATGGAAGTTTAGAATTAGAGATTTTTTTTAAGTCTTCTTAAATCTTCTCTTGATATTTTAGCTCCACCTTCTCCTAATCTTACACTGATCCACCCAATCACCTAAGAACATGGAGCTAATCTGATCACTTAACCATCTTACTACTCTTTCAGAAAAGAAGTGGACACATAGAGATGGACTTGATCAGCAGAATTACAAAGAGAAGACTAATGCACTTTCTAAATTCTAAATAACAGGCAGCTGATAACTCACATATCAAAAAGAATGCTGTACTAGTTAAAATAATGACTTTATTTTTTGTATGTCAGGTGGAACCTCAGAACACAGAAAGTGCTGATATCCTTTTCTGTCATGACAGGCTTTTCCGACTTTCACCCCTCTTTTGGGGAAACAGTGAGGTGACCAGTGAATGCCTGCTGATGCCGACACACTTCGCCTGCTTGCTTTGCCAGGGACCTCCGAGAGCAGGCTACACAGTTATTCAGTTAATGTGTATGTAATTGCACTTAACATTACACATATACTTAATTGCACAGTTCTGATCTAGTAGAATAATACTATGAAAAAAGTGTAATCCACAAAATTGTTTTCTATCCAATTTCAAACAAATATATTTTTGTATTCTTAATGCATTTCTTTGGCTATTTTTCTTATTTTTAAACGCTTAAATATACTCAACCTATAACACAGCTGTGGTAGCCTACTGGCATCCAATACCTTTTCAGAACAGAGAAATCTAACCTTCCAGAAATTCTCAATTCTGAAGTAACGCTATTATTATGTCATCTTCTAAACACATAAGAACATTTCAGATAAGCATTTAATTTGAATGGACATAACAACAGAAACGTCAGTGTGAAACAAGGAGAGAGCCCTTCAAGGACTCTGGACAGTCCTACACGTCCTCCTTGCTGCTCCTCTCCTCACTATATTCCCTTCAAGCACTGAGACTCATGTTCCTGTATATCTGCTAAGTAGCACGGCCATTAATTCTGATCATCTGTGAATTCCTGCACTCAGGAGACAAACATATACCTAAAAATTGCCTAGAGGTTCCTCTCATTCTTCCACACCAATATCACAGTTTTTGCTTGCCGCCCTGCATCTGTAGAAAAGCCAAAGAAGGGAAACAGCAGTGTGTCCCTGCAGAGCCAAGGTGCAACTGGAACATCAAAAGGTTCAGAAGCCTCTACGAATGAAAACAGCTCATCAAAATGCACTTGGGTACCAGAGCACCATCACTTTCTTCGAAACTGCTGCAGGTCATGGTACTGTTTCTGGTGAAACTCACAGTAAAGCAAAATCCCTTTTTATTAACCAATGGTGTCCTGAAAGGAGATAGAAATATGTAGTTCAAGTGGGGGATATGGAAAAGCTTCCAAATGAGGAGGAAAATAAGAATGACATCCTGACTTCCCCACCATGTTTCTACAGCTTAATTTCCATTGCCCAAACTTCTGCTCTTCTCCTATTATGGAACCCTCCTGTGTACCATCCAGCCCCAGTAGGTTCAAACACAATGAGATCTCTGCAACTAGAGATATTTTTTGTACACACGTGTGTTTATATGTACCACAAAAGTATGTACAAGTACAACCCAAGATTTGACTCATCAGTTTCCAACAATAGCTCCTAGGTAAGTTGCAAGATAAAGCAGAGAATCTACAAGGATCAATCAAAAGTCAATCAACTACGATCATGGGACAGAAGAAGTGGTGCCTGATGTGTGTTGTGTGAGCCACAGTGTAAACAAGAGGATACCTTCACATTCCCTGTTTGGTTTTTAGCGATACCACAGAGTGCTGGTACGTTGCTGAGATGTGATTCAGTATAGTAGGAAACTCTGTAAGGCATCTGTCAAATTTATGAACACTGCTGGAAACCAAATGAATGCCCAGAAGAATATTTTTAGGAATGACATCTGTTTCCACCCCATTCTATAACCAAGGAATATTTAAAAAAAAAAAAAAAAAAGTCAGCAGTTACATAATTTGAGCCTGGAAATAACATTCAGCCATATTATCCTATGGCAAGTCCAGTAACTTCTGTTTGATAAACCACGTTGTCTAACTGGATTTGAAAAGACAGATATGGAAACTTCAACCCTCTGCATGATTGGGGTTTTCCAAAGATTTATTTTTCTGCAGTCAACTCAGGCTTTTCTATGAGAGAACTGCTTGTAAAAATCCTCTTTTCCCAGGAATCTGAGGAGAAAGACAAATGGGCAATTTCTGATAAAGCTAATGTGGTAGGATGTAAAATCCTAAATTAGCACTCCCCACCACATCTACGAACATACAAACTGTCATATACAATTACAGGGAGTGAAGTGAGCTGGTCCCAAGTGCTTTCCAAATGCTCCTATCATATTGAATCTATTTATACAGTTATAACAGGCCCTGATGGATGTCTAGAATCTCCTTGATCTGTCCTAGCTGTCAGCATCTTTTACAAAATCCTACTGGATTTATAAGTATAAATAAAATTCATATGCAATTAAAGCAGTTACAACTGATGCTTTTCATTTTTATGAAGAAATTTGAGAAACACCAACAGTGAACAATAATTTTATGAACTCTTAATTTTAATACTTTGTAACCTTTTTTTGAATGGCATAAACAAAAAGAGAATTCTATGTATATGTTTTATATTTTTCTTCCCAACATAAATGAATCAAGTGAGGGGGAAAAAGTATCCACAGCTATAATTTAGGAAAGCTGAAAATGATCAAAGAAGATACACACTTTTATCAAGTACAATCACATTGATGATATTTTTGTTTTGGGAAGTCAAATCTCAAACAGACTGCTTTCATCTGATAATAAACAGTAACCTTTAAGGGAATATTCTCTTTACTAATCTCTAAGATGTGAACAGTGTGTATCTGACCCCAGTTACCTCCCACACCAGACCTGAAAGACGCTGACAGTTGGAGTTCCATGCAAGCTCTTTTTATGAGGGGTAAGAAAAACACAGAGATACGAGGCAGACTCAGACATTAGTAACTAGACCTCTCTGAGGTAGGCTGGCCATGGGTCAATTCATACTTTGAGTTCCATTGTAGTTTGGAGACAATCTCTAGTTAAGCTTTTCCTTCATAGCATACTTCAAAAAGGTGGAGTAAGCCCTAAGGTGCTTGCAACATCTTCACTCCAAACGGAGATTTTAAGCACTATTTCAAAAAAACAGATTGTCATTCAGATCAAATGCCTTACAAAAAAAAAAAAAAAATTCCTTTCTTTGAATAATGTATCAGATGTCTGCCCATAATCTAGGATAATTCAGGTAACATCTCCCACATTCATCCTGTCAAATAGGCCTTATAACTCTAAGAATTGCACTCCCAGTACAACTCAACTGCATGCAGTCCTGCTCTGAATGCTTCAGTGACCATGGAGGAATGACTACAGCTCCAGGTTTGAAGTCCACAACTGACAGTCATCAAGAAATTTGTAAGAGGCAGCGTATGTTGCTCTGAGCAAATCTCTGTGCAATGACTCAAAATCCCATCAGTCAGTCAAGCACCTCAATACATGTTTCAAGAAAGTAAGTTATCTGCTTGGACAAGTATTAATGAAGAAAGCTGCTATTTTCAATGCAGAAAGAGCAAGAACCATCCGAAATGCTTAACTCTCTTATAAAAGGAAAAGAGAGCACTGACTTTCAGAGTATAAAGGGATTCTTTTCTTTTTAAAGCCTGAATCCCAGAAAGGTAGGAAAAATTGCTCCTTTTGCATGAAGTCTGGATTGATTTTTTTTGGCAAGGGAAAAAAAAAAGTGATATATTCTACCAGAGAAACATTTGTTCTGCTATTAGGAGCCATATCTGAACATATCTTCCTGGAAGAATAAATCATGACCAAGAACGCCCTCTTTGAATAAAAAAAAAGGTCAGATGCTAAAAAGGACAACTCATGGGCAAACAAAAGCACAAGTTTTATTTCTCACTAAGCTTCCTATACAGGAAGTAACAAAGTGTTAACAATTTGATGCTCCTGTCACAACATTGAATAGCTAAGCAGAGGATAGGCCACAAGTATATTAACAGAAGTATTTGACAATTCTGATACAAAGCCAAAAGAGACATTCCAGAACCAATGCTGACCTTACTGTTCTTTCTAAAAGTTAGTCTCAGAGTGAGCTCTCCTATAACACGAATCCTGGAACAGAGCAATCCACAGGATGCACACCCTCTTGAGACAATACAAACATTGACAAGATGGGCTGGCTGCAGGGATTTGACCATGAACCAGACCTAAACAAATCAGTTGGCCATATTACTGACAGAGTTCCTGGGTCAGTGGAGATACTCAATGTTGATGTGGATGGGGGCAGGAGGGGAAAGTGAAAACTAACATTTCAATGACTTGGGAAAGACAGGGTAAGAGAAACATGACAGAAGAGAAGAACTAAAGAATGTAGAAAAGTGTGGTGCAATCAGCTACCAAACAATTTTAGATGAAGGCAGGAGTCCTGGCAATTACCTAAACTTACCCCTTGCCAGCAAAGGTTTAAGCAGACAAGTCACTGCAAGAAAGATTTATTGATGGGCCATCCAATTTATCTGATTCAGAGAAAACTGTTGACCATCACAGTTCATAATTAAACATCAAAAATTACTTCATATATATAAACAATTATATATATATATATATATATATGGGTAAGCACATAATTTTGCTTGGACTATTGAATTTTTAAAGTGTCAAATAGACAAGGGCATTTGAAATGTGCTGTAGAAATACTAGAGGACAAAAATGTGTATTGTGATGAGGCAGTATTATTTGGCTTCTGCAGAACACAGAAGGATGTGTGCATCAGCCACAGTCTAATCTGGACCAGAAGAAATTGCTGGAGAAACAGAAATACCAGCTCAGTACAAAACAGAGGAGTGAAAACCTGATTGTACCCTCAGGTCAGTTGAATAAATACAAGAATGAAGCAATTAGTCGTTTATACTCCTGTCACTAAGGAAAACAAAACGACCATATTAAAGGGTGAAGACAACTGCAAAATACAAAAGTCCCAATGTGGTATTTCTACCAAGTTCTGGATCTACCAGCTTAATTTTTGTGTTATGACAGTGTTAACACCTACTGAAGAAATCAAAATTCTGACTATGATCACAGCAAGATACATATCAAGCTGTGGCATCAATGCTTGCACATATTCCTATCTGGTCGCTTGCAATTATACTAACAGGTGTCCACATCTATTACATTATTTGATTCTCCTCTCCTCATAGGACACATTAGGTGAGGCCCAAGGACGTTGTAGATTATCCTCTGTAAGTTGCAAATTGTGGGAGTGAGCTTGAACGTGTACAGCAAACCCTTACCTTCTGGACGGTACTGAGCTACGATAGTTACTGCTTGGCCTGCGTTCTTCAGAGCTGCTGCTGCCTGCTCATGGGTGGCTGCTTTTAGATCTACTCCATTTACCTACAAATAACACAAAAAAGCTCTTTAACAAAATAAACATTTGCGTTAATCATCACAGAAGAGACTCAGGAAAAAAATAATTAACTGGACATAAACTAGTTTCCATGTGAGTCTTTCCTGTTTCCAACATTGCAAGCTTGTTAATACAAATCAAAGATTACTGATCCTTACTGAAAACTGACAATAAATGCTGTCTCACATTTATCCGTCTTAAAAATACTCTAATGTTCATAGTATATCACTTAATGAATTTATATTTGCTAAGTCAACTTATTGTTTAAGACCTTTTTCTTTCTTTTTTAAGGACATACAGAAAATGTCACTTTCTGTGATGGTTCACCTCACCTTTCTACACCAGGGCTTCAGGGACCTCCTTAGTCTGCCTGCAGACCACTGTGTTTAACACCCAGTGACAGACAACACAGCAGATTGAAAAATAGTATCATGAAAAACTAATGCAAAAATGTGTATGTCAGATTTTAGATCAAAATCATTTTTCATAGTTCAAATTAAAATACAATGCACTTTAATAGCAGCATTTTAATATCAGCAAAGCCAAAATAATTTTTTCCTCTTAAATAACTAACAATTTACAACGTAATTGTCCAAAGAAGTGATTCTCCACAAATTAAGTCATTTCACAAAAAACAAGAAATACACAAAATCTTTATGACCTTCAAGTACTAATATAGAAAAAGCCCTTGGACAGGTATGAGATGGATCTATTTAAGACTAACAGGAAGCTCAGCAGTTACTTCAGGAAGTAAAACACTCAATTTTAGACACTACTGCCAAGTGTCTCTCTCTCTTTTGAAGACTTATTTCTGAAGCCTGCATCCTTTCAATGTTGACACACATACCCCTCAGTTACCAGACTAAGATAATTTAATGTCTTCAGTGAAAAAAAGTATCTAAGATAGGAAAGCACTATTTTAATCAGGAAACAGATGAGAAACTGAGGCAGACTAAAGTCCTCAGAGATACTTTGGAAGCGTTCCAGCATCTGTTCCACTGTCTCAAGTTTAGCTCAGTTAATGATATCCGTTGCATATATAAATCATATTAACTGGCATTAATACCCAGGGAGAGGAAAATTTTTCTTGTTTAAAATAAAAGAAGCAAGAAATCCTACAGAAATTATACGATCTCCTTTCCTAAGCTCTCCGCTCAGGTCAGCTGGCCCTCCTGCAAGGATGAAAGAGACGAAAATTCCTTCTCCATCTTCTCCTCCAACAATGTTGAAACCAAGACCTGTTGATCCTCGATGCAGCACAACCTTTCTAGGCTCCCTGAATGAAAGAAAGAAATGGGAAAACTTGGTCAATAGTTCTAGGTGAAATAAATAATTAGAAAAAAATTTTTCTGAGAGAAGCAGTGTTGAAAATTTAGGTATTGAAAGTTACACATTTCTTTAGGCAATGGTGTCACGGGCCCCTCTAGGCCCCTCAGTCCTTCGCCCAAAGTTTAGATTTTGAAATAATAAGTTCTGTTATCTGCAGGCTTTCCATTCATTTTCTAGAGGCAGCACAAAATCTCCTCCCTGTTGTTAGGTGAACTGAAAAATTCATAAATATGTCTGCATTCTAAATTCTTATTACATTACAATCCTTTTCAGCGCTAAATGTCAGTATTTAACACTTTCCATAGTGTCCAAGAGTCTCCACATAAATCACAGTCTTATTCTATCTAACAGTAATAGGAAGCAACAAAAATACTAATTTCTTTCTAAAACTTAAAATTTCGATGTAACCACCAATAATGAGAAATATGTTTAATTTCACTTTAGTTGCTCAAACAATGAATATAGAAAAAAACAATTAAAGAATTATTAAAATATATATATCAGAATCTATGGCATTCTCAAATACATTTCCAATTTATTTGAAGCAATTGCAACTAAAAAACTTAAACCTAAATCAAGTTGTTGCATTCTTTCTATAGGATCCCCTGCTGGCTTGGATGAGGAAAGAAGAAATACTGACCAAGGGTAGCAGAAACACTCCCCCAAGAAAGCTACTTATTTGCTACTTGACCCAATACAAGAAAAGCATACATGATTTCAGAAACAGACTTTTATTATAAAGCAGAGCAATGGTGCACTGCATTTGAAAAATCACTAGAGAGCACTAAAGAACAAATAATGGACATTCTTACATATTTGGAGACATTAATTATTAATTCACAGGATAAACTAAGAAGCTGCATTTTTCCAAAATAAAGAAAAAATATCATCTAGTTCTATCTTTAAAAATCACTCAATTTTTGCACTAGCTCTTAAATCAGCTTAGTGTCAAATTCTTAAATTTCACCCCTGTCAACTATTATATTCATCTTTTCAGAGTACTTTTTTAGTACGAATGAATACATTTCTAAAATCTAATCTAAGAATTTCTAAACCTCTTTGGTTTAGATGGAAGGAATGGAAGATGGGAAGGTAATTTAAAGAAAATCTTCCAAAACCTTCACTTGGATTCTAGAAGAAATCTAAAAGCCTTTTTTTACAGTAATTTTACAGGAAAGCTAGAAAACTCAAGTTCCGCAATGCTATCATATTGCTATCAATGCATATCAATGCTATCATACCATAACTTTGGCTTAGACATTCACCTAAGTCAAAGGTAACTACAAAGACATATCCAAGACTCTCCTATGTTCCAATACACTAAAATTTCTCCAACTTATTATACCACTTGTGTTTCAACACTGGGTAGACTCTGCTTCAGAAACTGACATTATTCACATCAGATGATGGTGTGACACAGAATTCAGCAACAACATACTGTAACATCCCTGTACTTGCAGAACAGAAAAGTAACAAAATTACAAGAGCTTCCTTTTATCAGCAATGATGAACAGAAGATTAAGGCAAACTACTGAATCAGTGAAGGAACAAATGGTCTGTTAATAGAAAAGGATTAAGATCTCTCTAGCCTTTCTGGATTTAGTAATTCATCAAAACAAATGTTTGCCGGAGGAGGAAAGGAGGAGGAAAGGAGGAAAAGGAAGAAAAAGAGGGGAGAGGGGAAAAAAGAAAAAAGAGAAAAAAGAAAAAGGAAGAAAAAAGAAAAAGGAAGAAAAAAGAAAAAGGAAGAAAAAAAGAGGATTGCTGGCTTTAAAATAAGAAATAATCTCTATAGTCTGCTCATACTAACATCCAGTCAACTCATGGAGCACTTTGACAGAGCATTCTAATTTTAATACTGTTCCCAGACTGATAAATCATGTATGTGAGCACATGCATATATGTGTATGTATATATCTATACAGATATATATGATTTTCTCCTGACACCAATGTCTACAAGTGTTAACACTCTAATGATTTGCATTTATTTCTTGAAATAAATTACAGTATTCACTAGTATTTTCTGCACAGACACATCTTATGAGCTTTCCTGGTTAACTAATTTGACCTGTATCTTTGGTTATTCATTACCTGGTAATCTCATCGTCTCCAAGCATTCCCTTTGGAATTGGTGAGTAGCGCCCTGGTGATGCTGGGGGCAAGGACTGCCCCAAGTAGGCAGAGGGAGTGATATGGTTATCCACTGGCTGAGAATAAGCTTCAAAGAGGAGAGGGGCAAGAAAAAAAAATAAATCATTAAGTCGATAAGGAAAAAAGATGACAGAATTGAAACAAAGTATTATAAGGAGTGACCTCTTCTTAAAACAAAACATAACAGTTCAAATGCTACATTGTAAATATCAGAGTTCTAAAATACCTCACATCTATACATTCTCCAGTCTCCTTAGGCTTTAAGTCAGGAAGCAAATTTTTCAGTTTAATTGTCTCAAAAACTTATTTCCACCACTCTGGAAAGCTGCTGCCTGTGAGGACAGTCTGGAGATTTATCTGGTATTAAAGTTCTCTTTAACTTGACCAAAGCCAATTAAGAACTTGTTTCCAAAATCACCATGTTGGAGCAATAGTGAAAAATACATTTTAATGTTGCGTGTTTTCCAAACTGTCAAGCTGCCTCCCTCTTTCTTTTCAATGCTGTGATGGAGTGCCTTAGCATCTCCGGAGCTAAGAGCTAAACTCCTGTTTAACAGGATGAACAGGGAGGGATGTTACATTTCTTAGACGTGGAGCAAACCCATTTTTAACAGCGGAGGTGCTGGACGTGACAGTAGGATGTGCTCAGCCAACAGCACACAACAGGGAACAAAGGCAGGATTATTCCACCTCCAACTCTTCCAGGGAAGAGGCATTAATTAACTGAGAAGAATAACAAGGTAGGGCAAAAAAACCTTTCTGTTCTACTGCAAGGGTCAGTTGCCTTATTCAGAGGTTCATTGACTAAAACTAGAAAAAGAGTATTAAAAGAATTTAGGCTGACCTCTTGCATAACAGACCATGAAACCTGTAAACAAAGTACATATGTTTTACACGAACCACAACACACATACCAGAAAAATTAGCATCTTAATTATTTTAATTGATGGAAAATATTCTACAATTCCAGAAGAGTTATTCCAATAAATAATTAAAAGGGTGCATTATATTTCCAATTTAGGCACATCAATTTTAAGAGTCCATTCACGAGGCGTAATCATACCCACTGTCTCCTATTACAAAGCACATTCTACAATTTAAAATCTTTTTCCTGGTGCAGGTGGTTCATGTTTTGAAGCGTAAACATGGAGCATGGGGACACTTCACAAGTTCAACATTATTAAAGCTGCCAGACTCTTACTCACTCCTCCCTGAGCACCGAGTGCAAGGAGAAGTCATGCATGGTATTTTATAAGGCTCGAGTCCTGGTATGCTATAAATAAT
>JAOXNG010000042.1:15097782-15109610 GCA_028566535.1 Scolopax minor | reverse complement strand
GGCAGTATGACCCAGCAGCTCCTGGGAAATCTAAGGAAATCTAAGCCTAGATGTTAATGGCTCTAGGAAATAATAGGTCTGGCAGCAGCATGAGATCTCGAAGTAAGGACACTGCAAATTACTACAGCCAAATGTTATGATTGTTATTTTTAAATCTGTTGCAGATCTCCAGTTGAGGGACTCGTTCTAAATAAACGTCAAGCCCTCGATGGCCGGTTTTGGTTTCAACTTTCTGCTGCTGTGAAAATCTAATTCTAAAGCTGAGGAAAGCTACTTTAAGATAAAGTATTGGTTTTATTGTCAAGCAACCAAATTTAAAAAAGCAAGTGAAAATCAGCTGCTTTCAAATTTAATTATAGGGGTTTCCTTTTCCTCTGAGAGAGGGAGACGAGCAATGCTGAAGGCAAAGAGCATGATGAGATGCACCCGTGGCCTGTTTCAGTCTGGCATTTCATCTACACTTAATAACAATAATTTTACCACACGTAACAGAAAATGCATGTATTTAATGCATTTAAGATGGCGACACTGCTACAACTACAGCTCAGCTCAACTCTTTGGGTCTTCAATGCTGCAAAGTAAAGGTCACTCAAGACCAAAGTGGAGTGCAATCAACTGAGGAAAGGGGTTAAATATTAAAAACTCCAACAAAACAATAGCCAAGGAGCATCTGGCAAAAAGGGCACAACCTCTGGCGCTGACAGCTTGGCCACAAACCAACTCCCCAGGTCCTATTTACCAGCTCCCATAAAAACCAAACATAAAATATCCGCAAGTGTTTGTTTGTTATCACATTAGCATACTGGAGGTAGTAAAATCTGCACAATTTGGAAATTACATTCTGAATATAACATTCACCACATTTAATATTCCATTTACTGTACATATTCTCCTACCACTAACTGTAAATTAAAAACACAGTGCAGAAATAAATGTCAAATGTCACGATCCACAAATCAGAAAGATTTTCAAGCCTGATTACACCAACAAGCAGGGACAGAGGTAACACTGGTGCAAATAATCACGGGCGAGCTTAGAACCATACTCAGCTTCACCTTAATGGATTCAAATCACATTTGTGAGGACATAATTAAAAAGATGGAAGCCTCCAACAAACCCCTGTATTTCAGCTTGCAATTAAAGTTGAGCATATACAGTCAAAGTGTATTTAAACAAGGAAACATAAAGAACTATTTAAAAGGTCCTACAGCATTGTATTATTTGGACTTCCATTTTATAGCTTTAAAAAAAAACAAATAAAAGAACTTATAAATACATTTGGTAACTTCTGAGGTTGCCAGACAGAGCAGTTAGAAGATAGGAAATGCCAGGCTGAGCGATGTCTGGACAAAAACTTACTCTGGCCCTTCTGCAGGCCTGATACAAAACTTTCATTGTGCAGTAAAGAATTCTCAGATTTACAGCTCTCTGCTCACGTGCTGGGGAAGCCTGGAAGGAGTATGGGGAACACAGTAGAGAGCTGAGAACAAATAGGCTGTGGAAAACCAACTCAAGCTGAAAGTTTCTGGCATGCTTTCTGGGCTGGTCACAAAGTCACCCAGCACTTCAGCTCAGCTGGGCAAGATTCTGACGGAGCCATACACGTGAGGAAACGGGGACTGAGAAAGGGAAAACTTTCCACAGCTTTAAAATATGCTGTCATGCCAACCACTAAAATTAATTTCCTTTAATAACGCTGACCATTGTTTGCACGCAGCCTGCCCAGTAGGAGAGACAATTTCTGGATAGTGGGGGGCATCATTTTTCTTGGTGACACAATGCACGAAGGAGGTTATTTTGTGCTGGAAGGAAGCTGCTGACAGAAACGTCTCTTCCTTTCATAACCGCAGCTAAATGCCCTTCCAGGAAGGGAGGAATGGAAAACAGATCTTCAGCCACCTCACTAAAGCTGTGGAAAAGAGTGTGATGAGAAAGAGAAAACAAGAATACACAGCTCACCAAATATAGCCAGAGCTAACGCGACAGTGAGAAAGTCAGCACTGAAAGGTTCTTAATTTATGTCTACGGTAGATTAAGACATCAGTAGTACTGTACTTCAGAATAGGTTGTGGAGATAGCAGCTTCCCTCAAACAGACAATTACTTCATTACAAAGAGTGGAAGGGCTTAGTTCTATTTTAGGGTGGCTTAATATAAAACACTTGTGATCCATGGAAGGAGAGATGACAGAAATATATCCATGTCAGATGACTGTAACTACTCTCGTGGCCAAAATCTCTTATGTAAAATGGAACTCAAGTGCACTGAATCCCTTGTTATAAAGCTGTTATAGGCACTATCCCTACAGACAGAGCATTTCCCTTCAGTATCACTGTAGGCACCTGTCAAGCTGGTGGGACTTGTTTAGATCCCTCTTCCCCAGAAGTTTTATCTGGTATACTTCTAAGATACTTAACACAATCCAATTAAAAAAAAAAAACCAAACAAACAAAAAAAACCCACTAAATCAACAAAACAACCTTATTTTAACTTCTGCTCTGCATAATCTTAGTCTGTATGGCCTTGAAAGACTACAGAGAATCCCAAAATTAGTCTCTATAAAGAAGCCTGGATACTGGTTTAAGATTACCTCATATTAGAGAGCTCTAACATAATGGCTCTAATGATTCCTTACTCAGTAATTAGTAATTTTATAAGCATGTCCTACAAGGTAAATGAAATTTGAACACTGGTTTCATAACAACCAAGGTCTGGCGCAAACTGCATCAATTAGCACCCACGAAGCTCTCTTTGGCTTTGCTCCCCAAAGTATCAGATGACTATCAAAGCTAATTTTGAGAAAGAAGACAAAAAATAGTATACTGCTTGTTCCTACATGCTCCTTAATTGCCAGAAAAATCACTTGCACAGCACTTTCAGGCAAACCAGTTTATTTACTGAAAACACTATCAGCTGAAAATGCCACCTCTAAAGGGCATCTTTAACAGGTATCCACACCTTCAAAGCATTATTTTGTGAGCTTGCAGGTAAATTTATCTGCAGGAGTTAAACCAGGAGCCCCCATTGCACCTTCAGTTCAGAATGCTGATGTGCATCTGTCCTTTTAAAGCAGCTTCGTAGTCTCATACACAACATCTGCAGCGCCCCCTCAATCTGACCCATATGTGTCGAAAATAATCATCACTGAACTCTCAAAAAAAATGAGAGAATCATTTCTATTGCTTTGACACCAACCATAGAAAAATATTTTCTAGGAAAATTAGCAGATTAGAAATACATCTGTCCATACCTTCAGTTTCCAAAATCTGTAATACTATAGCCTGATTAACTTCAGAAGAAAGGGGAAATATTACTTTGGAAAGAGGAAATTGATTAATAGTCGCATTTTTAAAACTTGCCCCACAATGGCATTTAAGCCCAGAACAAGTCCTATGAATAGAAACTTTTCAGTAGGTGTTTGTGATTTTTCTCCCAGTTTACTCCAAGTCTTAAACTGTTAAGTGTAAGACAGATCTGGGACATGGCTCCAATGAGGTCCTTCATAAGCCTTGATAAGTCAAGCCAAAAACCAGGCAAGATTATTTTCCTTTCCAAGTGAGTGACCACCATCATGGACATTTACATAAACTTGCTTTTGGAGTTCTCTTCAGTCCAGAACAGAGGAGGAAAATACAATACCATATCAGAGAAGGAACCCAGAGGTGTCTGTGTTATGATGTCCTCTATATGCAAAAATAATCAGGTTTCAAAATACAAGCTGCAAAATAATGAGAGACTGAAGAGTATTCAGATGCAAAACTTCACAAAAACCAGTCCTTCCTGACAATTACCATTGGATAGATGTCCTACGTACTCCAAGTGTGATATCAAAAGGTATTTAATCATATCATTCAGGTATCAACTGCTGCCTCTTCGCCATTCTAATACTATAGGTTAATTTCAGCCAAATTTACTGTAGAGATAGAGGTCTCTGAGGGTGTCAACCATTTGCAAGCTTCTTACAAACAGGCAGCAGGCAGAAATCCCCACCAAAGAATGGGGGAGAGGGAAAGGGCTGCTTAAGCAATAACGGGCAGAATTTATATGACTGAGATATTAAGAATATCAAAGGGGGGGAAGTATAGTAAAATGTTCTATAGTAGCTTATATTAAAATAGTAGCACACCTTGACAAAAAGCTGTAGGAAATCATGTTTTGTAAGGCAGGTATGAGACCATCTCACATTTTGGAATTAAAATGGCCCAGAGTGGAATCTCTTCCCTGTCTTCTGATGTTTTGAAAGTATTTCAGCACTACTGGAAAATGCCTTTACATCTTTAGTTTCCACACAAAAAAAAATCCTGAGAATTAGAGAGAGGTTACACAAATAACATATGTATGAAATAGGAAATATAAAATCCAGTATTACTTTTTCCTAGCTGGGGACCACTAGAATCAGAACATCTTCAAAACAGACTGGGAAAGAACTGAAAATAAACAGTTCCTTTTGCAAGACTTCAAATTTGACCCAATAAAGAGAATGTAAATGCAGCAGATAGACTGAAGTCTACCTGACCCCCTCTGTTAAATTCACTGCAGAAAATTAATTTTATTGTATTGGTAATATTGGAGGGGGGGCAAGAAGTAAAGTATGACTGTATTCTGAATGACTGTACTGTGACTAGACTATAACTCAACAAGGAAGTCCCTAAAATCAAGAAGTACTACATTTCTTCGAACATATTTAACATGCCTAGAAACAGTCTGTGGTGGGCTGACCCTGGATGGCAGGTAAGCACCAATGCAATCACTTGCTCACTCCCCCCTAGAGGGATAAAGGAGAAAATAAGAAAGGGAAAAGCAAAGGGGGAAAAACCTCACGTGAGGGGAAGTGAAGGGAAAAAAAACCCAACCACACATATATGTGATAAAAGCCAAATCCTCCCACCAGGAGACTCGCAGCCAACCTGAGAACAGCTACTTTAGAAATACTTCCCCTCAGTTGTATTGCTGAGCATAATGTTAAAAAAAATGGAGTATTTTTCCAGTCAGTTTGGGTCTGATGCTCCAGCTGTGTCCCCTCATGACCTCTTGCCCACCCTCAGCCTACTTGCTAGGGTAGTAGAGAGAAAAACAGAGAAGACCTTTACAGTGAGTGAGCACTATTCAGAAACAGCTAAAACATTAGTGTGTTAATCAACAGTTTGTCACAATCTAAAATACAGCACCATATGGGCTCCTGTGAAGAAAATTAACTCCATCCCAGCCAAACCCAGTACCAGCCTGACCTGAAAAGTTCTTTACAATTAAGAACTGCAAGATCTTTGCATTCAGAAACATTGCTGAGATCACTCTTAAAAGAGAAATATGTGATTATTCTAAAGTTGTTTTTGAAGTGTTGCTCCCATCTGTCCAGAGAGGAGAAAAAAGTGTATGTATGTGAGCCCAGATAGTTCCACCCAATTCTCAAAAAGATTTCTAATGAACAATAGACACTGAATCCCAAAGATAAAACTGATAAACTGTAAGAGCCCATTAAGTAACAGACATTCTGAGAGACTCAAAAACTTTTTGCTCTTGTTTTATCCCTTCCCCACAGCCACAATGAAGCTTCCACCCAGTTTGTATTTCAAGTGGTAAAGATTAGTAGCCAAGTGAGGTTATACTTTCAAGGCCATACTCCATGGGAAAGACTGAGTCCAGGAGGGTGTGATTACCTGGGACTGCTCTCCCCATGTAAAGACCAGGCTGGAGCAAGGATCTAGTTTGTCACTCTGGATTGTTCCCTGTAGGACCAAGGCTGACTAGGCTAAGTCTATCCTCCAAAACTTCATTTTCCTTATGCATCTATTGGGCTGAGACAGAAGGCTAGTTTGATTCAGACTGTCATGCAGGAATTACTGAATGTGCATAGGAGGAAAGGGAGAAAACATCTTCAAGGTTTATTCCAGAAGGGACAACGTATGAAGATCCTTCAGCAATTGAAAGACTGCTCAGGATCTGAGTCATCCCTTCCTATCTTTGTAAAAAAGCTGCTTTTGGGGCTGCAGTTTTCAGCAGTGGAATACTTTTTAAATGGTCAATACTCAAGAAGAGTAGCTCTGCTGCTGAATAACTCTCAAAGTATTAATCAAGCATCTATGCCTCCTCTGGAAAAATAAGGGCACGTAGACAAAAAAATAGTGAAAATGAGGGAGAGGAAATACACTAGTAATATAAGTCTTTTATCTGGTGAAGCCCTATACTACTCCAGATTCATTTCAATAACCATTCGTGCTTCCTTAACACAACATCAAGAAGAGACTGCAATTTGACATGTTTCTACTCTACTGCTTTGATGTAGCACCAGAGTAGAGACCAAAAGCCTCTCTCATAGCCAGTGGAGATGAAGTGCTTGCACAACACTGGTAACCATGTTTGTCCCTTTCTTCCCCACTGCAGACAGTGAGAAGGTTGTTCCAAGAGACAAACACAAATCAGTCCTCCAGTCCCACCACTTTAAATATATTGTGAACAGACCATGTCTGAATTATAAAATAGTTTACTGAGAGCAGGACAGAATCCTGGCAGCAATATTCTTCTGTAGGCACTGTAGGATCTGCCACATGCTTTTAAGTACACAGAGGACTGTTACTAGGTTCTATAAAACAATTGTTTTCTAAAAGACTTCTTCATGCCATAAAGTTGGTGCAATTGTTTAAAGGGGAAAGTCCCATAGTATATTTCTTCTTTAATTCAAATAGATTTGAACATTTCAAAATCAGAGATGACTCCTTCCTCTAAAAGGGAAAAGATTCATAATGGTACTATTTAAGTCCAATAAATAAAAGAATTTTCTAGACTACAGTTTCAATTCATTGCAACTCCATCACTTTCTTGATCTTAAAATGCAACTCCTCTTACAAGAACAAAGATTGCCATCTCGGTCCAGATGGGAAGGATACCGGCGATTTACGCTTTGTTATTAACTAAAAACAGATAAAGAAGGCTGCTCTTGACTCCAGGCCACTGACCCTCCTGCCATTTTCTGGGAACCCAAAAGGGGAGAGTTGCAATAAGACACAAAACGAACAGGCAGGCAGAGACCAAGCTTTGAAAGGCTTCTGACAGAGCCTCTTAAAGCTTTCTCACCTTGGAGTTAAGGCATAAAGCATACAAATATTAAATCACAGTTTTAATCTTAGTAATACATTTGGAACATTAGCTTAAATCAAACTTAACTTTGGGTTAGATTTCTATCTACTGTTTATGAAGCCAACTTCCAAAATACTGATCTTAGACTCAATCCTACTGATTGACCCTGGAGCCTCTGCATATTAAAACATTTTTCTAAACCACAATACTTCTGCAGGAATCTAGGGCAATGCACGCAGCAGTCCTTAAAAAATACCAGCAGCTGTTGGCAAACTAATTGCACAGCTCTTCAAAACTGAGTATTTCTTCTTAGTACCTTGCTTCTTATATACCTTGCTACAGAAAATAGTGTCCTACTTCAGCTTTGAAATCACTTCAGAGTTAGGACTCAAATAACTGAGTGAATGTGACAGCATGTTATAGCAAATGTAGGTCATTCTCCCCTTCCCTCTCCCCTCTGTTGGCTTTGAAACACCTAGAAAATAGTACCTTAACTAAGAAGATAGTGGAGTTTTTAAACCACAAAGTGGAGGAAAGCTATTAGCTCAGAAGAATGGAGTTCCAATTTTCAAAAATGAAACTTGGAGAACACCAGAAAGTATTACTTCTCTGTATAATTTTGAGGTGTTCACAAATCTTGCACATCGAAAACATTTCTGATCATCTCATGTGAGAAAAGTAGCAACAACAAAAAAAATATCGAAAAAGCACAGAGAACAGCCAGATTAAAGACACTCAGTGGCTTCCATGTGAGAAGGTTGAACTGACAAAGCTCTTCACCTTATAAAGAAAGCAGCGGAGAACAGGAATATGATATGACATCTTTAAAGACATTAATGGCATTTTTTAAAAGCATTTAAAAGCAATTACCAACTATTTAAGACAACACAACAGGCATTAGCAGGCAATTAAATTATCTAGCAGATGTTTTAAAGCAAACAAAAGAAACTGCTGAGAATTCATTGCCAAGGACATCAAATATTCAAAAAACCTACAAAATAGTAAATCAAATGTAGACCAAGGTCTAATAAAAATGTCCAAGTGTAATCACTATCTCAGGAAATCTTTAAGAAGCTGCCTGATGGAGTGGGACAGCAACTGCAGTGGGCGTTTGTCCTTTATTTACAACATGAAACTCAGAGTCCTGGACTACATGAAGTTTTTTGTCTCATGTTATACATGTTTTTTCTATACATGATACTCTCCTTGGTTCCTGTGCACCAAATGTTTAGCAGGAATGAGCAACTCTGCATTATAGTTATTTTGCCAAAATAATTTCTTTTTAGTCATTAACCGGAGATGTATATATCTGAAGGTGACCTCAGGTAGTAGACAAGAATCATGTCTCACACTAACCTAACAGAGAAGGGATTTTTTTATAGGAGTATGAACACTTGAAATTTAGGAAGCAGAAGAGCACTTTTCTTCCTCTCCCCACTCCCCCCATTGAATGTGACCCATCAATAAACCATTCAGGTCACAACAAAGCAAACTTTGGTTTCTTTCACTTCAGTTCTTATGCCACTGCCACCACTGAAAAGAGGCCGAGTGAAGCAACCAAGGAATTCAAAGATACTAACCTTATTTTAGGTAAGATGTTACGAAAAAATATTTCAAGAGCAACTTTGGAAAACTCATGTCCAGCCAAGTCCTAGAATTTTCTTTTCAAACTGTATTTCCAACTCTAGTCAAAGTGATCTTATTAATGCTTGGCATTTGAGTGTAACCATGAAAATCAAGATGCAAGGACTTCTGTCAACTAAACCAGTGCTGAGAGAGAAAGAAAAATAAAAGTAGTTTGTTTGAAGCATATTTTGAACTTGTACAAGCTAACTTATGAAATCAGCTAAGACTTAATTTCTGCAAATTCTGCTACACATTGCCCAAAATTAGCACAAGGTACAACTGAACTAAACTAATAGGAAGCAGTGAAGAGGGTGAAAAGCATTGCTGCACGTGAGAGAAGTGGAATATATCAGTGGCTTCTAGAGAACAGTCCAACATTAAGGAAAGCAGAAAGGGCTAACCAAGGCATAATTATTCCTACATACATTGTACGCAGCAGCAAACTCAGCCCTTTTAGTAAGACCACATCAGTTGGAGACCACATAGTTAGTCCAAGATGGGAGAGACCTTTGCCAACTGAACTCTCACTTAACTTTTGGTTCGTGGCATTTAACAGCTCTTCATTTTTAAAGGGTATTTGTACTCTGAATCACCTACTGCTGACAGAACATTAGAAGCTCAGGTCAAGTTAAGGCTTCCCCTGGGTGTCTGGAGTATTGGTTAGAGATGCTAATACAATGAGCGGGAACAACAGAAGTGAAAGGGGAAAAAAATTATACAAGGTTTAATACACTTGTGCACTATAGTGTCTACATAAGCCTTACTATACGAAAGGCAGATCAGATGGTTTTCACATTTCTAGTACCTTTATTTGATGTCATAAACACAGGGAAGTCATCATACAGAGTTGAAGACACTTTCACAGTACTTGGGTTGCTGAGGACATGCAAATTTAAAATAAGAAAGGAAAAGGATATAAACAGTACATGCCAAAGTTTGCAAAGTTGCCAGTTCCCATATTACAGGAAATCATTACCTAGGCTAATGGGGGCTGAGGTAATCTAATTTTAACAAAAATAACCATAACACATTTTTTGTAGTGGCCGTGGAAGAGATACGAAATGTATAAAGGAATTTCCAAAATAATATAGGCATATAAAAAAAAAATACAGTATCAACCAAGATTTTATACCTTCGTGATCAGTAAACTAACAACTTAATTCTAGTTCTGTAACCTGCAGGCTAATACTACAATTCTGCGATCTTCTGTACCTTTTTAAAGGACCCCTTCACATATTTCAAATCTTGGAGGGCTGAGAAAGCCTTGACAAGTTTTCTAAAGCGTAGAGACCCACATTGACTCGATTTTGTTAATCTGAGAAAAACATTTTATAGACAGTAGAGGGCAGCATTTCTCTTCTTCCACTCAGAAGCATTTCTCTGCTTGCTAATAGCAGAATTTAAAGATAAGGATGTAAAACACAAGTCTATAGAAAATTATATTCCTTTTTCCAAACTCTTCACAGAAATACACTCCAAAGCCTACAAACTAAAAAAAAAATCCATTATGATATCCATGCATCAGAATTGAAGCAAAACTAGAGAAAACAAAAGTTGATTTTGCCAGAAAGTTTTTAGTTTCCTTCAGGATAGTCACAATCTGTTACCAAAGCTGTTCCAACTCACTGCACTGGTGAACTGATGCACAAAAGCTCATTTTTAATTTTATTGTTTGAAGGAATACATGAAAAAACATTTTGATTAATGGAAGAAAAAGTAAAGGGCTTTAGATTGCCAGTGACTACTCAGGAAGTTAAAACAATTCTATTTTGAAATTAACTTTCCTGCTTAACATTATCATATATACACTTATACAATCCTTGTGACAGGAGTGTTATATTAGAATAAGCTACAAATAGCACTTACATGATTCTAGATGAGTAACAATCCTCATTTTTGGATCCAACCCAATATGATGCTTTTCCTTCAAAATTATACGAAGTGAGAATGATTTTTCTGTTAGCTCTCTCAAACTACCTAAGCCTTTAATAAATAACTTGACATGATCTTTAAAATCATCCAGTGACATCATAATGAGCTTGTGTTATCTACGTTATTGTTATAAAAGGCTTATTGAACCAATTGCTTTATCAGCAAGGAACCTTTTGATTTCCAGCCTTCATTTATTTTGGCTTAACTCTTATTGTTTCCTTTTCAATATATTCTCATTTGAAAAGTCATTCCCAGCTTTTGATTTTGGAAAAACATCCCCTATGTCATCAAGACAAGCTCTTCTAGCTTTCTCCCCACCACCCCTCTTTCCCAAACAGCACTCCTCTTGACACCCTAATAGTAGCTCCAGCCCTGTGTGTACAATTTGGAGTGGTGCTTACATATCTCCATCTCCTCCAAATATCCTTACTGGATCCAAAGAGCACTTTCAAATCAATCAAAATAAAATCAGAAATAGAATTATAAAGGCCATGCTGCTTCTAGCCCAACTTCAAACTCTTCTCCAGTCACCTGAATTCCAGTTACTTGCATAAAACCAGTTGCGTACGTTTGATCCTGTAAATAAACGTTAGGAAGTGAGGAAATAGAAAAATTTCTCACTATACAAGAAATTATGCTTATTTCCAGGAAATTTTCTACAATCAGCTTTTAAGATGCATTTATTGATAATGGGTCACTAAGATAACCATTCTTCAGCTTAACTGAAATTTTTACAGCATATAAAAAGTCAAACTTCAACCAAACACCCTAATGGCTAGCTAAAGTATTCCATAGCCAAAGGGAAATCATGAGTGTACAAAAGTGAAAGGCCATCTTTTTATTACAGTAGAAAAATGGACCAAGTTCATCATTATAACACTCCAAGGACTTCAGAGTTATTACAAAGATAACTAAAAACCAAGTGCACGAACGCAAGATGACTGTTCTAGTTCCAGATTCACTGCTACCACGTTGGGCAATCCACCACCCAGTTGTGAGAGCCCAAATCAGAAGAGCCTTTGTAGTCTGTTTCAGAGACAAGCTCTGGAGCTTGAGCTATGCCACATGCACATCATCTATCACACACACAACATGCAAACAAAGCATTCCTCAGTGGTGGTGTCTTCACCAGGTAACAAAGGCATTCCGAACGTGAGTGGCTAAATGCAACTATCACACCCATTCATTTTTTCAATA
>JAOXNG010000042.1:14441295-14457592 GCA_028566535.1 Scolopax minor | reverse complement strand
GAACAGTGTTGCTTTAATTACAAGAAATTGTTCTCAAAATCACGCAGCTCATAAGTTTTGCAGGCTAGACAGTGATTATGCATCAATACGCTAATCTATCACCTTCATTATTTTAGTCATCTGGGTGTGATCATCAAACTTTGGAGTGTAACCCAGACAAGAAACCAGACATATCTCATGCTTCTATTCTTTCCAAATCGGTTTTATTTTAAAAGAAAAAATTTTCAGCGATGATGCAAATTTCAATGCTTTTGTTTCACACGAAGGCAGTAAATTAAATTAAATTCCCCTTTGTATGTTACTAGATGATGACAATGGAAAGGATGTTCTTGTGACTGCACAAAGGCCTGGGGGGCCCAGGACTCCCCAATAGTTCTGCATTCTGCCACAGACTGTCTTTGAAGACAGGAGTTTTCACTTTTTGCAGTTTATTCAGACTGCCTAGTGAGCATACAAAAAATCGTCTGCTGAAGATCAAGCTGTCTGACCAAGCTCATTGCTCTCCATATCTCACACATCATAGTGGTGGGGTGCTCAGACTGCCCACCTTTAGTTGCTCTGCCACCATAGAAGAATGACCAAACCTCCTCCCAGCTTGGGAGTGCAGGGAGCCTTAAGCCATTAGTGTTTGTACAGCAGAATACTTGATCTATTGAAATGGAAGTAGCTACCTAACCGCAATTTATCGTCATTACTATTATTGTTATTCTTATTACTAGAGGAATGCAGAGCTGAGTTTGTAATTAATTGAGGAACTGCTCATCCCAGTCTTCAGTCATCCCTACCTGAGATACCACATAAGCACCCATGTAAATCAAAGTTAAGCAGAGGATTAAGTGCTGTCCTGCATAAAGATGGCTTAAGTACATGTTTCTCGAACTAGGGTATAAGCTGTTATTTTACTACTGTCTCTGCAGAGCTGCTTTTCCTACCTCATTAGAATGAGAGGATGCTTGCATAAACTCCTCATATTGACACACAAGACTATGCCTGTCTCCCTGAGAATTTGGAGATTTCTCTCCTTTTCCCCCAAATTAATAAGTGCTGTCACCTGCATCGCTAAACACCAATTTGCTGCTTACCGCTAACAAGACCTCCACGTAATGTAGCTAACAGTAGTATTTCAAAAATAGAGCTCTCCTGTTCCCAGCACGTCTGACAAGAATACATTAGAGGCACCTGTCCCTGGCACCAATATTTTGTTTTCTCTTCTTTTACACGGGAAGGAAGAAATCTAAAGCACTGAAATATTCCATGAAAGCAAAGCAAAGGCGTACATATGAATCTCTTTTCCCATCCTGCATCCTCTCTTTCAATCCTCTCCAGCCATAGGGAAATTTTCAAAAGTAAGTAAACATTAGAAACATATCCATTTGGGTAAAAAACTAAAATTATCTCTTTCTTAATAATCTTCATTTAAAAACCATCAGGTAGCAGCAAATTTTTTAATTACGTTTGAAACTATGAGACTGGCTCTGTGCTCAAAGTCAAAGACATTAAGTACTGCAATATACTGCAAACATACTGCAAATATCAGCAATCTTAAAACGAGTCCATTATACCCATTATCTGTCTGGGTCAAGGCCAGTAACAGTGGTACAACAGAAATTTGAGACTGTTAAAATCTAGATGTTCCCCACTTCAGAGGATGTAAAGTGGCACAATATGCTTCGGTACCCTTTGAATGGCAGGAGTAGTTCTGTAGACTCTAGGATGGGCTCCTTCAGTCCTTAGCTTCAGACATTTCTCCTTCACACCTTCATATACCTTCTACACCTTGAGGTAGATTCCCTGGGTCCCTTCAATGTCAATAGAAGGAAATAGGTGTTTTGAAGACTCAGTTAATCTGGTCAAATGTAGATGTCATCCATAGAAGATAATGAATAGACACCTCCTAGAAACGCCTGTTTCTCTGTATTGACTTCAAAACGAGCCTTAAGTGGTGGAAACATCTTGGGCGGAAAAATCTGTGTTTACTTCGATGAATCCCAGGATGCTGGGTGCTCAGATGCATCCTCAAACTTTACATGTCTGGCTTAGCTTCTTCTACTAGGCTTTATCTTTGTCCATTGGCATTAGATTTATTTGGATGTCTCCCATTACAAAACAACTTATTTTTGCTTTTATCCCTGTGACAATGATAGTGTAAGCTGGCAAAATACTTTCATGCCATGAATGTCTCTCCTGTTTAGGACAGTTTGTGAATGCTTTTCAGTATTCCTTAGCACTTGAGCTGCAGATTGGAATAACCTTAGACATCAATTTAATGCTAAACCAGAGTCAGTGCAGTTCCCATGAAAAAGGTCTAAAAAATGTCCATTGACCAGCAAGGAAACTGGGTTGAGTCTCTTAAGTCTGCTATCATGAAGCCAGCTAAGGCAGCACTGTAAATCAGTAATACTAATTCCAATGAAATCCATCGACAGCAGTTGAGAATGCAGATGTGCAATTGTTTCCTTTCTTATTCACCTGAGAAATTAAACACACTATAGGAAAGAATGAAATACTCAAACAGAACATTTGTGGGATTTTTTCCTTGTAATTTTTTGGTGTTGCGGTCATGTGAAGAAACAGATAATATGGCCCCATTCTCCTTACTATTTATATGGGATTTCAAGTAGAATCTCGTTTTGTTCAATGTTCGATCTCAGCCCAGTCCTACATTCAAATAACAGTGGACCATTTATAAAAAGAAGCAGCAAAATATACTGAATAATCAGTCCTTCCAGAAAGATTATTTAACACTTGCTGCAATTGCCCAGATTTTATTCAATTTTTCTATGTGTGTGTCTCCTCAGCTCTTTAGTAGGATTTCCATATACCTGGCTTTCAAGCACCTGGCAGTCCTAAGACACTCCACAAACCTCGCAGAAGCAGCTCAGATAAATCTCTATAAGGTAAATGTGTAACAGAGTGACCTCAGTCTGAAGTTTCCTTCTTGCCTGTTTTCTTGAGTGAGAATCTAAATGCCGTTTGAAAAAGCTGCCCCTTTTTAATGAGGAGTTCACTTTATAAATAATAAGGCTGTATCCATTTTATTTTACCAAGTTAGTCATCTTTTGACTATTTCATCTGCTTCTAGATCATGTAGTAATAAGGAATAAAGGCACTTTATGGCCATGAATAACACTTCAGAAGGAACAGGGGGAGAGCAGTACGACAGAAAAAAGTAAATTAGATGGACATAAACACAATTTTTTTTCCCATGCTAAAAATACTATTGGATTAAAGCCTATGTTCCCTTGTATGAGATAAAGGTTTGAGCTTTTTTTTTTTTTAAAATAAATTGTTGTTTTCTTCTCTGTAGCAACACCATATGTTATAAACTTGCTGTGTTGAGCTGAAATAACAACAAAAAAGAAAAATAAAACAATCAGCATTAAATGGGAGACAAAAGCATAAGGGGAAAAAACCCAAAACCTTCCAAAGAGAATGCTCTAAGAAGGTGGCTAAGAGAGCTAAAAGTTTAATCTAGTAACAAGGTGACAATCCTCAGTTATAAAATTTATTTTAGAGCAATAATAAGAAAAACTCAAAACTCTGTAGTCCTGTTGTAATAGAAGTACAGAATTTTAGTTAGCATTTGAAATAAAATATGGAAAGCAGCCTGCATGAGGATGAAGAAATCTCAAACTCGTATCTTTATCATACAGTTCTCAGGTGAGGAAGGGGAGGCCACTTAAATTTTCAACACTTCAGTGCTCTCTTCCCCAGTGGTGCTTATCTGGGGAAACGCAGAGGTACAGTGAGCCTGAATCGCACTCTGGGGCCTCAAGCAAACACCAAAGAACTGTCTTGAGTTTCAGCTGATTTTGTTTTCTTGAAGTACTTTAATATTAAATGAAACTTACAGTCAGTGTAAGGAAAAAAAAGCTGTATCTTGACAGTTAAGAAACAGCAATAGCTGATTTTTACCAGGAAAATAAACAATAAAATAGATCTTCAGCAGAGAGAATCTTTGAAGGCCACCAATGAAAAAAAAAAAAAAAAAAAAAGAAAAAAAAGAAGTCCTGTGATCACTCCTCCTTACTAAGCAAAGTATCTTCATTTTTTTTTTTTAAATAAAAGTATTGTTTGCTTCTCAGAATATAAACCTCTTGTATAATGAAAATATTAATTCTATGGCATTTATTTAGGCATTTATTTTAGCTCGACTTTCAATACAGATGCTCTGTGTATCTTTACAAAAATTAATCTTTGAAATAATGTCATATTATCTTGGACAGAGTTGACATACTTTTGGAAATTATCAGTCCTGGACCTGACTCTCCAAAATGAGCACCAATTGCCAATGGTAACTGGAGACTAGATAATCTCTTTCAATAGCTTTATTTTTGATGTGGAATTTTCTTTTTTAATTGCTACATGCTTTCCCCAAGAATGTTCTTTATATTGATCAAGCCATTAGACTCAGTGAAAGCAGCCAGGTTTAGTAGTATTAAATGCAAATATTTTCCCTTCTCAACCTCTTTCTAATGAAATATTCCAGTCCTGAAAATTAATAGCATCAGCAAAAATCTATAACTATTATTTCACCCTTAAAAAAAGGTTTGTGCCAAAAAAATCTATTTTAATTTTCTGATTAGGGCATATTAAAATAACAGGAGAGCAAATATGTATTCCACCAGAATATACTGAATCAGCTGTGTTTGCTCAGAGAACAGACATACTAAAATTGCCTCCATATTATGTGCACTTTATTAGTTTTTATACTTGGACTGAATTGAAATGATTGCTTAACTATAATAATTATGAGGTTTTGAGGTAATTTAATACTTTGAAAAAACATGCTGGCTATTCTTAAAAAAGAACAGTTACAATGACTGCCAAATAGCTGCAATTATTCATTCTCTGCCCTATATTCTTTGCAGTAGTAAAGCCTTTTGCAGCAGCAGACCCCAGCCAACCCGTACCATTTCCCCCCCCAAGTCCCTTCTGTAGCACAGAGCACCAGTCTCCTAAATGGGTTTACTTTTTAAATAGGCTAATGGCAGTTATGCATTTACACAAGACTAATCTTAATAAACCAGTAATTGTAAATGCTCGGGCAGAACCCTTCCAACGAGTGCAAGTGCAGGGTTTGCAATTGTGGGGTAAGTGCCCATAGCTTCATCAGCACCAGGTGACACCGCATTCGACACAACAATTAATTGTTACAATTCAAGCCAGACTTTACCCATCTTTCTTTGGGGAAGTTTTCTCTGTGAAACACAATCTGCGTACCCACATTTGCAGAGTTTTGACTGACACTTAAATCAAAATATTAGTGAGGTACACTTGTAAATTACAGCATATTTTGTTTTCAGGAAGGTTTATAAGTATTACCAAATCCACAACATAATTTGGGTTTCAGATAAGAATGATTAGTATACAAGTAAATTGAGGGACAGACAAAGGTGACTTGTTACTCTTTCTAGACTTCGTGATACTGTTTTTTCTATGTACAAGCAAGTCCCAGATCAGAAGCACCCAGTTTACAAGCTAATTATTTTTGTAAGAGGTTGAACCACAGCTGCACAGTTACACAACGTTCCAGTATGACAGAAGGCTGTAATAGTGCAGTACTGCAGAAGTTTAAATATATTCTGTTGTTGGATTCTAGAAAGAAGATGTCGTCTTTGGTAGTTTTAAAGCAGACTTGAAGTTAAAAATACCAGCACCTGGTAAACGGTGATCAAAAAAATCAAATTAAATCAATGAATAACTGTAACTAAACCCTTGTTTCCATCTTTAGAACAGCAAAATTCAGAGGCCTAGGGGCAATGAATGGCTATTCTACTTCCCAGTTACCCCATGTTTACCTAAAAGATAAGCTAGTTCATACATCAACTCATTATGCCTCTTGATCTGGTAGTGAATATTCCCATAATCCTCCCTTCATATCCCATAAAACTTCACTGACAGAATGAGGAAATTCTTTATTCAGAGGTCTTGAGATCCCCATTCATGCTCAGTCTCTCCTTATCTCCATATGAAACGATAGTGCTACCCACTCATTTTCTTTTCATTAATCCTGTGATCCTAAATCCAAAAGACTTAAAACCAACTAATTGATCTGTAATTAGGATTTGGATACACTGCGAACACAGAAAGATGCAAGCACAGAAAGTTTGCTTTTCCTAATATCATAAACTGGTCAGAAAGGAAACCCCTGAAATACTGAGTCTTAAAAGGAATGTTTGCTTGCTGATTGCTGCCTTAGATAGGGGAGTTCATCTAATTAACAGTACAGAAGCTGGGGCATCACTGATAAAATGAAACAGCTAAAGTAAGTTATCAAATGAATCTCCTGAGGTAAGGCTAAATAATCTCAACATAATATTAAACACAAGTTAGAAAAGGAAAGTATGTTACTGATTTATTTCAACCATGCTCTAAGTAGCAAGAAAAAGTTTTTCATATATTTTCTAACTGCATTCATTGGTTTAATAAAAGATATGGCCTCTGCTTACAAGCCCCATCTTCTTTATGCTTCTGAAGATAAATTAATTTCGAGACATTCAAATCATACATACTTATCTGTAAAACCCCAATGGTTTTAGCATGGAATTTTAAAAGTGTTCATGTCTGTCTGTGCCACAACAGGGAGAAAATTGCCTAAGTACTGTAGGCAAATCAAAAAGCTTTCCCGTCCCCTGTTTACAAGGTTGCCCATATGACATCAATTTTCACTTGCGCATGAAGAAAAATTGTAAAAGTCTTTCTGGACACAGATCCATCTTTATTTTGTACTTTGATGAAACTTATAGCATGAAAAAACAACAATAAAAATGTGTTAATACCTGATTATAAATCCTCCTGTTCTACATTAAAGTGATTTCTACCTACAACTGATGTTTATATGGCTTTGATATTTTAAAGCTCATGGTTGTTCCTCTTTTGCTCTGAATTGTGGTAAGACTTTATTCCCCACATATTTTTTTTTTTTAAATCTTCCTTTCTTAATCCCTTCCTTGCCTATAAACATTCTCACTACTTGCTGTGCTACTTCTATGTTATGGTTAATTAACCATGGAGGCAGAAATGCTGAATTTACTGCTGTGAATGCATCATCTTTCCTCTAGTAAAAAGGAAAGCCCAGTCTGTAGTCAGATTTCAGCAGGATGCCCAGAAGCACACCATTAAAAACTGGAAATGTCGATCCACAGTTTCCTATTGAAAGTCAAATTTTAGCTTAGGGCTAGCTAAAACACAAACACCATAGTTGTATACAACCCACTACAAACAGTCAGGTGGAAAAGGGTGGGAAAAGAAAATCACCTCTTCAAAGTTCAGCCTTTTGTACCATATTCTGTATTTTCTAAGGGTCATACAAAAGCTATACTTATTGTTGAAATAGTCTGAGGCAGCACATGCATGACCACTCCAAATACTGCTCCTGAAAGCAGACTGTACGCCCACGGTACAAGACCTGCACCAACATGCTCTCTCCTGTCACACACAGCCACAGCCTAACAGCTACTGTAATTTACTGATCATTGCAGGGTCACGTCCTGCTGAATTTTAGAAAATCCTTTGAAACTACCTGTCACATTTTTTGCCAGTTTCCTCTTGTTCGCATACCATATTTTCCTCCAGATGAGGCTAGGAGGCAAGCTAAAGGTATAAGAGACACACACACACAAAAAAAAAAGGCAAAACCACCCAAGCTGCCCTTAAAGAGACAGGACATCAATTATCAGCTGCAAAGACAGATTTATAAGTAGAGGGCCCTCTCTGTTCCTTTAAGGCTGCAAAACAGATGGGAAGTGAATGGACAGTCAAAGGGTCAAGAAAACACATGGGAGGTGCTGCTTGTCTGCTGTATGTATGTTCCCAGCATAAGAAAGAGGTCAAGATTGTAACTGCATGGCTGGGTGCAGGAAAGGCCTTTTCTTTAAGCTGTTACAAAGACAAACGCTGTTCCTCATCCTGCTGTCAAACTGCTATAAATATTGGTTTGTCAAGAGAGTTTCAACAGCTAAAAGTTTTTTTTTAAAAAAGGCTGAGCAGGAGGATGAATCATGTGAATGATTCTTAAACAATTAACTCATTAGTGTAATAAAAGCACTGCAGAACTCTGAAAAGTTTAAATGGAATTTATAGTAGTTCTTGTAGTAAATCCATGAATCATTTAAAAATCATTATATTTTTAAAATGCAAGCTTGCAGAAAATAGCATACTCTTTAGCTACTGGTAGTTAGACTGAATGAAGATGTCAACTGATGCTATATGATAGTAGCTTCCCTTTATTGTTACAAAATATTTCTTTATATCTATTTCAATCTATAATGAGGCTTGAATTTGCAGCCAATTCAACTGAGATCTTTCTATAAATTCCAACTTCAAAGTACACTCACTGGAATGGCATAATTATGATACAAGGTGTTGTAAATAATCAGGCTTTCCCTTTCAGACATATAAAGCTAGACACACACCATTATATTCACTAGACTTACTGTCAACTTTTGCTTGCCTTAAATCCCTTTGCCATCCTCAGAGGAAAGGGATTTTAATCTCAGTAACATCTAGAATACCTGAGCTTCAGTTACCAGTTTCAGAAAGACAAAGAGAAGGACAGGGACATGCTCTAACTATGGAAGTGCAGTGGTGAGATGTTTTCACTATTAAATAGATGACAACAGGATTTCAGCATCCTCTCATAAAGTATTTTAAACCCTAGAACAAGACAAGGTGCTAGACATATTGTTTTAGTATCACTATTAAAATCTCCAAGGGTCAGTCAACATATCAATTTCATGGATATGAGTTAATCAACAACTGCCTGTTGGTGACCGGGTTGAAAGTCTCCTTTTGCAAATAGGAAAAAACATCAAGGAGCCCGTTTTCTACAAAGATATTTATAAAGTGTACGTTTTTTTCTTTTCCCTGTTGTAGGTGAATTCACCTTGGATAATGGAAAAGATCACTTCCAGATTGTATATTTAGCCTGCTGTAGAAACACAATAAAATCTTAGTCTTAAGTCATTTTTGACAGAAAAAAAATTAAAATCACAGCTGCCATTACTGAAGTAACTTTTGTTACAAGTATTAATATCATATTAATTATTAAATCTCTGCACATCATATCTAGCAAAGCTATCAGCTGTCTCATAGGTGATGCAAATATACCTATAAAGGTGATACATATATACCTACATAGGTGATACAAAACACCTTTATTTCAGACTAAAGATAATCAGGAAGCAGTGGAAGAGAGCTTTCTGAAAGCACTTCAGCTATTTTCACAAGATACTGAGCATTGGAACGTCATTTTAGCATTACTAATAACACTTTTTAGCACCAGAAACAGGAATTGTGCATTGTGCTGATAAAACTGTAGATTACTAATCAATCAATGTCTTGACCTATAGCTGCCCCAGATTCATAAGCGAGACCTCTGCAGCTTAATGAAATGGCTTTGGCCACACGTTTCCCCCTCCTCAGTGGGAGAGAACAGAAGCTGTCTGTATTTCTCAGGGCGGTCCCCGGGGCTCTCAGGCTGGCAGGCACCCCGTCCTTCTGATAGAACACGAGAAGTGAGGCATGGGGCTGGAGCAAAACTGACAACTATACAGACTACTGAAGCCTTTATACATTTCTATGGGATGTAACACATCTATTCTCCTTGTCTACAGAACAGTAAATATTGCCAAATCATGATGCAAACTAATATACATTTCTATACTGCCATTAAGGTACAAATGTTTATTAATCTATATTAAGCTGCAAGTTTACGAGTCATGATGTCTGCAATAGCAAGATAGGACTTGGTCACCTTTCAGCCCTCTGTCCCTACCTTACGTTTTTAATTAAAAGTATTCTAATAACTCAATGTTTCAACAGAATTTAGCTGTGCTGCTCACTGGACAGCTAGAAGGAGCTTAGTAGCAGAATGACAAGGCAACCTCGTAAAACAGACTCACGTCCTGAATCAGATTTACAGATGCAGAGAGATTCAATTTCAAAAATCAAAACAGTTAAGCTAGAACGGATCAGAACATGATGATGCTCCCTATTTTTGGCAGAATTAATGAAAAGTATAAAGGAAAACTAGACCTATTACCCAATAATTCATCCAGTGATATAAAAAAACCACAAACTTTTTCTTATGCAGAAAGGATATATATAGCTAGAAAGGTAAATTACTTATGTAAAGGCTACTGGAACTTTAAGGCTATAAAACTATAAAAAACAACAGAGTTGTTTCTCCACCCAAAATGAAGCATTCTCAGTGGTCAGATAGATAATAACTTAATATGCTACCAGCACTATTTATCTGAAAGTCTCCCTAAAATACAATGTCAGAAAATGAAACAGTGATGAGATTATTATTATTAGGATCTAAAAATTTCTAAGGTTATTTTTGATAGTCAGAAAATTGTCATCATGCCCTGAAGAAAAGAAAAAAAAGGTATTTATTTATTCTTAGTTTGTTATCATTCCCAGATGAAACTATTTCCTTCTCTTGTTTTTAGATAGTTCCAAACTGTAGTGGACTCCACTTTTCTTCCAATGTGAACAATGTGCAATGTACACGACACTGACTTCTCCAGCTTTTGGAAACATGCAAATTGCACTCCACAGCTCCATACTAGTTCAACACACACATCGGTTAGTTTAAAAGTTTGCATTTATAGAAATAGTAATCTCTCCATGATAAGTACTTATTTAAATTTTGATTAATAGGTACCCTTGTAAGCAACCAAGCTTAAAAAGAAAATAGCATCCAATTAGATGTTGTGATTCTCGCATCATTAAGGAAATTTCAGGAAAAAAATTAAATTTTGCAGACAACACCAGAATGACCCTCAAATAAAAGGGACACAGGTCTAGGGTAAGATTAACAAGCATTTAATACGTCATTACTCATGTAGCAGTTTATCATTATTTTTCCATGTGAGCTTTAAGTGATAGGCTTCACTTAGTCAGTGACAAATGTGCTGAACTCTGTAAGGATCCATTTTAGAACCTGGACATCAGTGCCTAACTCTTCATCAATAACTTCAAGAAATCACAGCAGACAGACTTTGGTCATCTGGGATTCTTAAGTTAAGTAAACCATCACTCCATCACAGGAGGTTTACAAGTGATGTATGTTCTCCCTTGAGGATCACTTCCCTCTCTGAGAAGATGCAGCTTTTTAAAGCACTTTCTGCCATGACACAAAGCAGGAACTACCTTATCTGCACTTTGACACACACTGTCCTACACATTCTTTTGGTTTTAATTCATTAGTTTCGTGCAGCTGCCTCAAAACTCAAGAGAGGAAAAAAAAAAAAGATACCCCTTAAACATTCAATCAATGTCATTCATGTCAAAGCACACTTGCTTGAGAAATTTCATAAATTATCTACATGAAATTAAAAACATGATAACCATGAAAAAACAATTATTTTGCATTCTAACAGAAAGTTAGCAAACCTACTAAAAATAGTGGCACACACTGTGGTTGACTTGCTCATGTTCAAAAAGGCAGGAAAAATTGAAGACACAACCTTACAGATTGATTCCAAATCACCTGTTCTGCACCCCAGAGCACCAGGACCTCTACAGAGCTCCAAGGGAGCACAGGAGTTAGACTGCCACCAGCACACTGGAGACACCAGCACAAGCCTGAACTCGTTAGACACAGACGAGCCCACACAAGCACTTTGACTGATTGAGATCTGGGCAACCAAGTCTCTTGACAACCAGCCCCTGATAAGACGCAGGCCATATTAACACCCTGAGATAAGGCTGGTAGCAGGGGACAGTGAAGACAGCAGACCCTGCACACACTTACCAGAAGTTGGATACGTGTTTGGTGATCCCCAGATGGAAACAGCCCCAAAACATCTCCTGGTGTAACGTTCTACCAACTAGGATCTGACAGTGCTCCTCACTGGTACAACCAGCTGAAAGGAGCAAAGCAAAACGGCTGCCACGTCTGTCAGTTTTCTCTCGACTATGAAGTAACCAGATTTTTACTTATGTAACTTCTAAAACTCCAATATTTAGGCACAAGAGCACAAAATAACTGTAATTCTGCAGATTCTAATAAAATTACTGCTCTATTTCAAATTTCCTAGGATGCTTTCCTCTTTCCCATGACTGTCTTTGAGCAGCGGAGGTGACCTCTGGGCTCTACATTCAAAAAATCTTCAGAATTGTGCCTTTTTTCCCCTACAACTTGTAAACACTAAACCCCACATTAGTTCTGAACAACCACCTTAAGAATCAATTTAAGGACTACTAACCACTGCCTTGGAGCCATTTTGTCTGCCTCTGGTTTCTAGGGGAAAATTACCAAAGAATTTGCTTATTTGAGAGAAGATCTCTCCCCCTGCAGCTGAGCTTTGCCCCCTATGAAATGCTGTTTTGACCTTATAAAAAAGTTGAAGCTCACAATAGAAGAGAAAATAGAAGCAAGGGCTTCAGAAAACCAAGTCGAAGCATGACTTTAAGGAGCACATGTAATCAAAAATGTCACATAGGACAGAGGTCAAATCCAAATAGTGTTGATAGTTATCTCAAAGGACAGAAATTGAATTAGGCTACAGTAATGACCACAATACAGGATTAGTTTTGCACATTTTTATTCTGCAGCTAACAGCAATGAAAGGAAAAAGAAAGAGTAACGACAGAGCAAGCTATTATCTGCGAAGTACTGCTCACAGACTTTATCCCCAACTTTGCATAAAACGCAAAATGGAGACTTGCTTGGATTTAAATCAGTTTGTTATATGTAACAGTCACAACAGAGCCCACTCAGCTTAGCCAAATACACAGGAATTCCAGATCCTAAGTCAGCAACTTGCATATGGAAGTACCTACCTTAGCTAACATTAGCTCCATTGAAACAGAGCCTTTATTATATGCACATATGATATTACATGATTAATGCTCAAAGTTTGCAAAAGTTTTATATTCAACGCTAATGGATTCAACACGAGAGAAAAAGTTTGGAATTTAATGTAGTGACTTTAAAGCCATGTCTTTAGATATAAAACTTGAAAGTTTTTTACTGTAACACGGGTTTACTTAGTTTTTATATGTTTTAGTCTTTACAAGAAAATAATTAAGTTCTGCAAACTGTTGTATTTCATACCTTACAAACCTAAGACATTTAACAAATGGCCCTAAGCAATCTTTTCTTCATGTGAGGGCTCACTCCTCAAGAGTTTCAAAAAAGCTTTTGTGGAGTAGGAAGTCCCAGTGAACCCATGCCACCTGTACAGGTGTCAGTGTTACTGACAAACGAACTCAGGGGCTCACCCCTTCACATTCATACCTACCAATTCCAGAATCAAGTTTCCACAGGCATTCCTGCAGGTCCCTTCCAACCTACTGCCAGAGACTCTCCCTGTATAAACGCACATGGTTTTACTTAATTTAGCGAAGTTTTAGGCTTTCTTTATCTTGTGGGGAAACAGGATATTGGATGAATAGTATGCTGACAGAGGAAAGATGCTTTGCATGTACTATCTTTTTATGTGTTTAACCTGTGCATCTAAAAGATGCTTTTACAACATTCATAGTTTAGCTGTTTAAAAGGAATAAAGGAGGAGAAATAAATGAAGACAGAGAATGTGTATTTCTTTGAGCTCTGTGAAATTTCATCTCTAGTGAAGTCAATGGCAAAGTTCCTGTTGATTTCCTGAAGCTAGGATTCACATAAAGTATCCAATGTACATGTGCACCACCTAGTGTGTTATAAACGCTACTCCAATATAAACATAAGTAGCTTAGATTTAGGATAAGACACTGGAAGATCTAATTTTATTTCTAAAATGATTAAAGCATTCAGTTCAGAACAGTTTTTTTAGTAACAAAGGTTACCAAACTACTTTCCATGCCGATGTGAATGAGAAGTGAGTAACTGAGAAAAAATGACCATGCTTTACAATCTTCACAAATTGTATATCATACAAACACGCAAAAAACAGAATGAAAGCTAAGCAGGACAAGGCTAGACAAGTGCATCTTCCTCCCAGAGGAAAAAAAACAAGCACGAAACTGGTGCCCACTGCCTAAGCCATGCTCATGCATCAAAACCCATGAAAAAGTAACCACAGAGGGGAGGCTGGACACCAGCCCCACTGCTGGCTCAAACTCCCTGCTCCTCCTATAAGGGCCATTCATTCATTGCCATCTTGTGTTGGAAAGTTGTATGGCAACTTAATTACTGTACAGAGTTCACACTGCTGCAGAACTTGGCTTTGGCCCTATATATAAAAAGAGCAAGTCCAGCAGAGTGGAATTCTTGAAACAATTTGGTACTTCTGGGAAGCCTTTCAGTGTTAGCTCAACATTAAAAAAAAAAAAAAAACAAACAAAAAAACCCCACAAAACAAAAACCACACCACACCTGCCCCCATTTTAAAATACATTTAAAATATAAAAACTTTCAGTAAGTTCAGAGGTTGCCTGAAGTCAATGACAGTCACTTTGGAAAAGTTAAACATGAATACAGGAGAAAACAGTATGAACTACTAAATGCTACAAAAGATTACTGATAGAATTAAAGGATATATACTGACTGATCCCTATTCTAAGGTACTCTAGCAATGAAGGATAATTAATATTTTAAAAACAGAGAAAGTGGAAAAGCTTTGTGTACATTCGTGCATAACACCGCTATAGGCATTTGAAGGGACTGATCATTAGATATCAGATTTTTTGCTCCAGTCACAAGCAGCACCTTAAAGCCTGAAATACAAACTGCATAGTCCTGGCAAGAGGCTTTTTTACGAGTGGAAATTCTCTTTTTAAAATACTAAATTTTACCACTGTGCTCTTAGCTCCCTCTACCTCATTTAACCTTTTCCATAACCTAGAGCATGGTATATTAAGGTTAGGATTTCACTAGGCATATAGTAAAATACTAAGTTGTATTGTAAGAATGTAAATTTCAAAACAAAATATTTTGTCCTTCATCAATGAGCACCATCAAGATAATTGTGGCAACTGTAAAGTAAACATAGTTGTTCCTGTTATTGACTATCCAAGGCTATCCAAGGCAGGGTGAAAGACCTGGATAAATTCATAATTGTCTGCCAGTTGAAGAACAACTTTGCCATATATAACGCACCAGAGTTGTGAGGGAGTTTGTAAATGACTGCATTATAACAGGTTCCTACCCATTGCTGGTTGTGCCTGAAGCACCCAGTTAGATACATAAGAGACAGGCAGCAATTTCCTCTTCTTCCTGTATCCTCAGCAAAACAATAAATGTATCTCAACTGTGCCTACAGTTTAAAAACATGGCATTGAAATTGACTAGGCTGATGGGCTCTGAACCCATAAAAAATACTTGGAGTATCAGCAGAGTCCATTGCAGCTGTCACCTCATTGCTCAGTCACAGGCAAAAAAGGAAAAGGACTAAAAGGAATTACTGGAAGGAAAACAGATTAAAAACCACAAAGTGTCATAATGCAACTGTATAAATCCATAACGCAGATACATTTTGAATATTGTGTGCAGTTCTGCTCTTCCATTTCAAAAAGGGTTTAGTAGAACTAAAAAACACTAGAAAAGAGAGTGTCAAGGATAATTGAAGTAGTGACACAGCATCTTTGCAAGGAGCAAATACACAGATGAGAACTTTTCAAGTCAGGAAAAAGAAGAATAAGTGCAGGGAGCATAAACATCTATGAAGTCATGAGAGGCAAAAGAAAAAAAAGATTAGAGAAAGATTACTGAGTGTTTTTCCCAGTGCAAGAACTAAGGAGAACCAAATGAAACTGGCAGGTGGCTCAAAAACAAACAAAAGGAAGTACTTTTTCACACAATGTGTACTTACACTCTGGAACTAATTGCCACAGGATGTTGCAGATGCCAAAGTTTACATGAGTTCAAAAAGCAATTAGAGAAATTCACAGGAGGAAAAAAAAAATAAGCCCATGAATGGCTATTAATCACAAAGGTATTACCTCAGGATTAGGAAGTCTTGGAACCACAGATTGCTAGACAAGAGTGTGTAGCAGGCGAATACTACTGTATGATTAACCTGCCTTAGGTTGTTCTCCAAGTCCCCATGTCTGCCCACTGCCAGGGTGCTGGGATACACCAACCACAGATCTCTTTCAGTAGAGGCAGTCGTATGGATTGATTGCATTTTAGGACATTTTTAAAATTAAATTTTTCCAATTCAGCTATTCATCCTCTTTGTATTTTATTATCCTTTCCTTCCAGATGATCTCTAGTCCTAGGGCTTCTTTATTTCCATAAACTTAGTAATTGATCACTGGTACAAGTATCATGATGATACTTATGATAAGGAGTACATTTATGCTACATTTAAAACCTTTTTTTAAAGAAAAAGTAACCTTCAGT
>JAOXNG010000042.1:14382258-14393523 GCA_028566535.1 Scolopax minor | reverse complement strand
CCTTCAGAAAGATCTGCTTGAAAGTGTTTTTGAAAAGAAGTAATTGTTGGTGGAATAGGAAGCAAGAGGGAAAACACAGCGTTATGCCCTTTGCCGATTTGATGCTCCTCTCTGTGTAGCTTGGGACAAATCATTCCCTTTGCACAAACCCTAAAGTGCAAAGCTTAAGTCTTGCAGTGCTGCTGCTTCGGGAAGGATTTGCCAGAAGCTTGTCTTAAGCACTTGTTCCCCAGTTACTTATGTATGAAGGAAAAGGACAACTGCAGTTAGTCAGCTGGTGAACCCCAGTTTGCCACTGCATATTGGCTCTGTCTGTCTCCTTTTGGGATGCCAAAATTCAGGGGAATCTGATCCAGGAATTTTATATAGTTTGAGTCTGAAAATTAAGACAGTCTGAAAAGCACAACTTTGTTCCTGATGGAATGATAGTGAAAAACCTTTGATGAAACAGGCTTTGGTTGGTAAGAATGAGATTCAGTTATTAAATTCCTTGTGAATCTTAACCAGTCTTTCAAGACTAATCCTATTATCTGTTGTTATAGCAACAGGTTGTTCGTAATGGGATACCTGGTGATTGGGTTGCCAGAAATACGATAGTTCACAGCCACTGTTCAAGCTGGTTGCTGGTGGCCACAGCCCTTGTTTTCACCAGAGAAAATGGTGACTGAACTTGTTTGGCTTTTGCGTTTAAATTCTGCTGTGCAGATGACCTGGCAGTTACAGGCAATTTTTCTTTTAAGCATAAGTAACAAAGACTTGCTGGACACTAAAGGGATAAGGCCTTGAGTGCTGGATTTGTATGATTGCAAAAGCAGCTAAGAACTTTTCTTGGAATAAGCACATTTTCTGCCAACTGAGCAAGTCTGGCAGCTTTTTCTGTCCCATAATCCATGTCCCGTCCCCAGACCCTTCACTCACAAATTAAACCATTTTGGTTTAGTCACTCTTCTGACTGTTGGGAGTCTCAAGAACAAGGGAATATTAACTGGTGAGGAAACAAAGTTTTATAATCCACCACAATTTATTAAAAATTATTCTACAGAGAAGAGATGAGGCCTGCATACCAGCCTTTTTTGTAGGCAGTGCTACTTCCTGTGAGATAATGACTAACCCTTTGGAGTCTTACAGACTCGAATCTTAGCTTTGTTTCCCACCACCTCTTACTTTGGTGCCCTCAAGAACCCAGGTTATTTGGCTGTGTAATGTAATATATATGCCAAATGCACACATTAAGCCCTAAAAACCTGCTCACACAGTAGAAGAGGTATCAAGGTGCAAATCTGTATTTGTCAGAGCCATCTTCCAGACCCATCTTCAAAAAAAGCATGTCTGCATCAGCACAGCCTCTTTGTGCAATGAAATACAACCCAGCAAACGTTATTCTCTTTTCCTTAACAACATAATACCAACCTGACAGACATGTTCTTACTGGTGACATCAGCACCAGGATTTCTGCCAGCCCTGGAAGTATTGTTTGCCATAGTGGAAATGCATTTGCTTGGAGATCTTTGTAGTATAGGCCTAATGAATGCTGAATAAGCATGAAGAATTTCCTAACCTCAATTACTGTAAGGCATTCATGTGGCTAGATAAACCTGCTGAGAAACCTGCATCATGTGTGTTCCTGTTTTCCAATTCTTCATGTACATTGTGGATACATCTGTTGTCAGTCTAATATTCTCCTTTTATTTTTGACAAGATAATGATTTTGAGAATTCTTCTAAAGAATTCCACTGTTGATGTATTTGACAAGTGAGAAGTGTTTGTACTAATACTGCTTCAGTTTGAACAAGGAGTTATTTACCTACTAAATGTTGTTTTATGAATACAGCATTCATTGCTGTAGTCCTTCCAGCTGAAGGCACAGGGTCAGGAAAAACACTTCAACCTAACAGAACATTTTATTCTGAAGTTAAATATTGAAAGGTTCCAGCCTAGGGAACTTTGGCACAAGTTAAGTTTAGAGGTCAGTCTATTTTCCTGCCCAACTTTACTTCTAAATGATGTGGCCCAGATAACCTGCTCCAGACATTTCCAAACCATGGGAAATGCTTTCTTTTGGCTTGAGATTCCTGCATAGACATCCAGATATGAAACAGCAGTTTTTATATACAGTCTTTATTCTTTCCCAGCTTACTCCTTGTAGAGCTCCTGAACACCTGCATTCAGAAATGTTGCATTTATCAAGACACAAAACAACGAACGTGATAGATACAAGTCAAGGGTGAGCAAGACCCAGGAGACAGCACAGTGCATGTCTTAAGAGCATGGCCCTTTTACCCCAGCTGAGCTGTTTTCCTTGTCTTCCTCTCTCCTAGTTTTCAAGATGAGGAATATTGATGCATGCTTGGTTTTGGGAAGCATGTTGAGATCTAAGCAATCAAGCCATTTTTTGAGGCTAAACTGGTCTGGAAAACAAAGGCCTGGACACATTGAATAGAGGGACTCAGATACGTATTTTGATATGTAGGTGCTTGGTTTCTTAGGGAAAGACAGAGTCTACCCTAGCCCTATGGTTATGTTGTCATATCAGGCTTGGGGAATCATTCAGTTTTCAGTGGAGAAGAACACTGCTAACAGAAGATGATCCCAAATGACTGCTAATCACATGGCAAGTGTCCACCTTATCCCTTCTTAATTGCATTAACTAGAACCTTATTGACTTTGGGTGTAAGGCAGAAAAGCTGGAAATGAAAGGAGTGATTCACTGGCAGAAGCAAGGTGCACATGGCAACAATCTCATTCTTCCCCACCCTGATATTCATGCCCATCCCAATTTGAAAATATTATTCCAATTATTCCAGGTCCAGCCATTTGCTGGAGGAAGTCTGAAGGCCTGTTCTTTTAACAGTTCTTCCCTTAGGTATCTCTGTCTCCTTGGGTGTCTCCTTTGCCTTGATGACAAACTGTGGAGTCTGGATCCAAGCTATTAAGCCATGAACTGTAAATTCACATGGTTCCATGTGCTGTTCTGTATGCTGGTGCTGACACCAATTTTGTAACCAATTTGTTAAGGATAGGACGAGACAGAGGTGAATGGATAGCCCTTTACCTGTTCAGAGGAGCATGTGAATATTAATAGCATGAGTGCAACACCAACTACCTTCTAGAACCCTTTCCTATCTGCTGTCCTCCATGAGTTTGCTTCTATCAGCTGCAGAGTTGCCTTATTCTCTTGGGCTGCTCAGCGATTATAGAAGCCTTTGAAAATGCTGAGTGTGTGCATCTCAAAGTGGTATAACCAGGTCCAGTGCAATGCAAGCCACTCCTCTGTGTAGTTTACCATAGTTTTTCCCCACACCTGCTAATTTTTTCCCTTTAGAAACCCCACGGATATTACCTAGGAAGGCAGAGCCTGTCTCCTGGAGAATGCCATAGTGCAGGTAGGCCAAGGCAGTGTGTGGAACCACTGGGTAGGGCCCAGATTTCGCATAACAAGCAAAGACACCAACACAGAACCAGGAATTATGCATTACTCATCCTTCCAATTACATTGCCTTTTCTTCTCACCTTATGAATGGATCTTGCAATATCTGTGGCTGCAGATATCTGATCTTCAGAAGGAGATTGCACAATTGCTGCAAATATACTAGGGAGAAGGAGATTCAGGAATCTTAACCTTTATGTTAGGAAATTCTCCTGGTCACCCGATGTAATTGCAGTTATGCAATCTCCCATCTTAGATCAGGGCTTGGTCACCTCTATAAATTCACTGCATACATTTTATTTAATCTTTACCAAGTCCCTGCTAGCAATACTGAGAGGAAATTTGGCCATGGTACCAAGAGCAGACAGCTCTTAAAATATAATGGTGACAGTCATCCCTTTGAAGTTTTGAGCAAGTCACCTTACATCACTGTAACAATTTCCCCAGCTTGGAAAATGGAATAATACTACCTACTCATACAGCCAGAGTGAGTAGCTTCCTTTGGCCCTCTGAACATGTAAAGCATTCTGCAAGTCTTCATTAATTGTTCTTACTAACAGTTGTTGTTGTTATTATTATTATTATGATTCGTAGTAGTAGTAATAGTATTTTGGGATGCTAGGACAATGTCACATCAGCAAGATCCAAAATACCCATGCTGGATCTATCTTGGAAGATGGTCACAGCCCTGTGTCTGTGCCCAGTTGTGAAAGCAGCTCCAGCTGATGTGGTCCTATGCAGAGACACCAGCTGAGTCTCTAAAGTGTACGTGCATTAATGCAGACTGGCTGCTATGGCAGGACAGCAGTAGTGCTGCTGATTCTGTAGCAAGCACTGTCTAGCTGCTGCAGTGGGTTTGTACCACTGTCCATCCTCTAGTGCAGATGTACCCAAGTTCTTCAGCTGTCTCACACAGAGACCTCAAAAAAGCTGACCAGGCAAATCTGTGTTCCTGACTTAAGTGTCTATATTTTGATGTCATTTCAACTAATGTGCACACATAACTGTCTCATGCTGAGTTTCATGACTACGTTACACTATTTTAGAGGTTTGGTGAGACTACAGCAGTCCAGATTTTGTGAAGGTGGATGAAAACTTCTGTGGAACATGCAAAATTTTTTTCTCGTTGTGTTTAGGACACATGAAGAAGTCAAATACAAGTTCTGTGACTTGTTTTTTTCACAGTACCCTACCAAAGAGTACCTATGGGAAAGCAGTGGATGATGAGAAAGTGTAGCATTCCAGGTGTTCCTTTAAGAGAAATAGTAATGATTTTTTCATTGTCTTGCTGTACAGGAGATTTTTGGCTACAAAACCCAAGGCTGGCGGAGGGCCCTGTGCATTGTTGGCTACATCTTGTCCTGTGGGGCTCTGCTGCTGCTCTTCTACTGGAAGCCCGAGTGGGATGTGTGGGCAAACTGCATCTGCTGCAGCTTGGAAGAAGCGGACATTATTCTGCTCAGAACAACAGTAGGTGCATACTTTAATCTTTAAATTAGTGCCTAGTATATAGTTAATTGGAAGATGAGTTAATTGGAAGGAATCCAGTTAGGTGAAATCTCTCACATTGCTGATTTCCTGCAATATTATCTTATATTTACCATCATTGGTCTAAAGAACTCTCAAGTATTCCACAAATTATGTGTAAGGTGATGGAATGGAAGGTAACAGCCCATCAGAAAACAAATTGAAAAAAATTGGGGTGCAAAACCCCTGTAATATCTGTGGTTTCAAGCCTGTGTTGTTTGGTCTCAGTCCTTGCTTCTCCCTTCCACCATGTCTGTTCTTTCTACATTGCAGATCTGTGCTCTAGCTTCTAAAGCATTTGTTCGATTGGCAGTGTCTCTCAGATCCTTTTTCCCTCTCTTGGCTGTTTTAGTGAAGCTGTCTCTCTCTGCCAAAATTTAGTCAGTGGGCCAAACTAACGATTTATCTAGCTCTATCCCCAGCAGTGTTCAACACTGTGGGATGAGGAATCGGTATAAGGAAGAGGGGAAGCTTGGACTGCTTGGTTTTTTGGCTGTATACTTCCATTTTCCATCAGACCTTCCCCACAGTCCTGCAGTTAATGCTTTCAGGGCTGTTCCTTTTTTCTAATAGTTTCCTAATAGAGATTTCTGCCTGTTGAAGACTATTGAAGCACTGCAACATATGCAAACTTCGATTTCATTTCATGAAAGCTACAGCAATGCAAAAAGAAGTGAACTGAGACTTGACTCTGAACACTAAAAGAAGAAAACTGGGACTTGACTCTGAATCCCAGCTGAGCCTAAATTCTCCAGGAGCTGGCAGGGCTGGTTTACTTCCAGAAATTTGATTTGTTCTGCTTCAAAGATTCCTGAACAATGGCGTTTGCAAAATGTGCAATTACAAAATGGATCACTTGCTACGTCTGTATTTGAGCTGCCTTCTTAAATGAGCAGAGCGGTTAAATTTTGGGTTTTGAAAATCACAGGCCTGCCTGTTGAATATTTTATATTGAAACAATCTGCATTCTAATAATGGGGTATATAAATATTTTTTAAAAATAGATTTAGTCTCCCTTTTTAATCCTAAATTCAGTTTGCATTTTTAATTACGTATTCTTGTGTGTCATTTTAAATGGATTTGCCGTGCCAAGCATTTTTCAGATAAATGAGTTTTTAAATGATCTTTTATGTAATTAAACAAGAATTGAATCATATTGTCTGGTCTTTTTATCAGGGAGCTCTCTCAAAGTATATTCTGGGCATTTGACAATTTCAGATTTCCTTCCTAGTTCTTTGTATTAAAATGACAGTTTTGGGTTTTTTCCCTACCTTCTGATTATGTCAGTTTTCAAATGTGATGGCTACTGCTAATAAGGATACAAGTAATCCCATCAGCTTGATCCTTAGAATTCTCTTTTGCTTCACATAAAACCTTCATTGGTAATTCATCATCGTTTCTGCAATTGCAATATAAGAGCCTATTAACTCACTTTTGTTAATGAATTTTGATTCATTTTAGTTTAAATAATGAGCACCTATGTTTTTCACTACTTCCCATCTCAATCTGCATTCCTGTCTCTATGAATTCTGAAATTTAAGTTAAAAAGATAAATATCAGAAAATAGATGTTATTTTGCTTAGAATACCAGTTTAAGAAGAAAAGTGCACAAGTAAATAAGATATAGAAATGTTATTAAATTATTTTTTGAACCCTAAAATTATTTAAAAGGACTCATATTTGGTATAGAATGTTTTTTTTCCTGTTGTCATTTCCAATTGAAGTTTAATAACTGTGCCTTCAGACCCTGGCTGGCTGAGGTAATCAGCTTTTTCCATCTGCCAAACTGCTCACACAGTGTATATGATATATAAGTCAGTCTTATAGTTGGCTTTAACACATGGAGTTCAGTGTTCAGGACTGAAACTTAACATGAGGGTGCTTATTAAAGTAGTTGCTATAACCTCGAGGACATTACTTATCAGGCAGTTCCAATGTTGAACACATTTTTCAAAAAATAGCAAGATCAAGAATTCAGTTTGTGGCAAAAACTTGTGGGATGTGTGGTGCTAACACACTCGTTCCAATGAAGTGTTAACACAGGAATGACTGTGAAAAATATTGGCACTAAATATCCATTTTGCAGTACAGTGCTATGTTTCTTTTGATCTGCCCTTTACAGTATGGTCACTGCTCTCAGATTGTCCCATACTGTTTTCCTGTCCCAGATCATGACCTGGGTGTTCACGTTCCATTCTTACCAGCCAAGCACTATACCTGCAACTGGTGCATTATTTGCAGTACTCACGTTTTAACAGGACCATGGTTCTGCTCCCATTCCACTCACTTGTCTATCAGTCACAGGTCCTGGGAGGCCCCTCTTGGTTAGTTCTTTAAAAAAGCTGGAGCGATGCTCTAGAAAGAGTGGCACTTTTGATTTTGAGGAAAATGGTGACACTTCTCTTTTAAATTAATTTAGGATGAATTTCGGATTTATACTCGTAAGACTGTGACATGGATTTCTGTGTCTGCACTTATCAGAAGTAGAACAGATTATCCAGCCACTTCTGAGGAAGACTCAATCTTCAGCAAAGCCATAATGAAGCCAAGTTTGCAAGTAAGTTAAGTATTCCCAGTCGTGTCTGGGGGGTGATAGCAAATCTCAGCCATGCTCCATGGAGTAAAAGTGAGCTGTGAAACATATCCAGCTAAGAAACTTGCAGCTGTGATTAACACAGTGGCTAGAGGTTTTGGAGAACTGTACTCACCTGTGATGAAAATCCTCTATTACTCCAAGGTGGGTATGAAAAAAGAATCCTGAAAGGACTACTCCTGAGAGAAGTTCTAAATTATAAGTAGGAAAGCTTCAACACACTGGGGTTTGCAGTGAAGAGTCAGAATTCCAAATCAAAACCTCATTTCTGACACAGGAACCAAGGAATTTAGGGGTGGCTCTGTGTCTGAAGGGGAGCTTTGAGGAACCAAACAACATCACAGCTCACACAGTAACATGAAAACCAGGGATGAACACAGCTGAGGGGGAACAGAACAGAAAAGTGCACAGGCAGAGCTTCATCAGTATTTCCAGAAAAGTTTCATCAAGGGAGGGTCTGAAACACATTTTTTCTTGCCTTTGTATGCACCAATTTGTGCTTTAAAGTACATTTTCTGGTGTCAGGTCTTGCACTGTTGACTGTTTCTGCAAAAATGTATCCTGGTCTCTGGCAGTTCTCCCCAGTGAGGCACTGGAGAGAAGGTAGATGATTAATTGGTCCAAGCAGATCACAAGGTCCCTCATGAGTTGAGTAAATATAATTATCCCCATTTCAGAACAAGTACCAGAGAATTCACTTATATGTCTTGCTTAGACTTGCAATAGGAATGCAGTGGTACAGAGCTAATCTGGCTCTTGATTATAGATTCTAGATCACTGCACTGGAGAATGCAAAAAAGAGCCATTTTCCCTTCCTGGAAACAGATTTCTGACTTTGTTAGCATTTACTTTTCTATCTACAGCAATTTTAGTAGTTATTTTCATTATAAACCTAACTTTAGCTGAGCAAAGCTGTTGCTATTACTACTGGTTTGTGTGGGCATATATTAATGTACATAAGAAAGTTTAGTGCCAGCTAGTTTAATCAACTAGCACAGCATGAAGTGAATACTGATTTGTAACATTCTTCAGAGGATCGAATAAGTAACATAAAAAAGCCCAATATAGCCTCAAATACTAGCCCTTTAAACACCACTTTCATATCAATCTAAATATCTAGATAGAAAAGAACAGATTTCAAATCAGCAAAGAGCAAACAGTTTAATCCTTCACTAGCAATTCAAATCCCCCTACTTATAAGTCAGTTATAAAGCCCTTTTGCCATTTAACCTACCAAAGTCCACAGAGTAATGTGTAGTGCCCAAGAGCTCTCCAAGGACCTGTTCCAACAGCGAGTTGAGTCCCTCATTTCCCACTCAGTTTTTTAGCATTGCAAGTATTGCAGCTCCAATTGCATGAAATCCTAACTACAGCCCTCTTGTTAGGTTAATGATGGTGGTTATAGCTCCTTTTTGAGTCAGTGTATGAGTTGAGTATAGATTTCATAGGCCTATATAATGCTCTTTGCACTGGGTAAGGAGAGTCCCCTAGAGCTGATTTCCGTATTACTTGTGTGTATAGCCTTGCCTTCTTTCAGCTGATATGAAGCACCATTATCTCTAATAGGCTTCATTATTGCACAGGACAGGACAGACTTCTACTGCAAGTTATAAATGGCAAAGAGTGTTCCTAGTGTGTAACTGCTCTGCAAAGGCTTAGCATTAGCAGTTACCTGGAATGGCCTTTCTTGTCTGTTGGTGTAAGTCTTCAGCTGAAGGACTTGGCACCATGTCTGAAAAACTCCCCAAAGACCCCTTCTTTCCTCAAAGCCAGGCAGAACATAAGGGAGTTGTTGACTGAAGATGGGCTTTGACAACTGCACGTGTACCCACCACTGGGTACCCACCATCTCTTCCCTTCATTCTGTGACATGAGAGGGAGGGCTGTGTTCCTTGCTGAACCTGCACTGAGATGGGGATCCCACTTTATAACATAGGTAGGGAGTTAGTGAATGCAATCCTGTCTTCTCTCCCTCCCTGCCCTCTGTATAATTTACTTTATTTGTGTTTGACCACAGTGAGGATGCCTAGCTGAGATCTGTGAGCAGGCCTGGGAGTATCTTTCTTTGCTGTGTTGTATATATTGTTGTCCCTGTTCTGTTTTGCAGGTGAAAAGTATTCAGGTACAAAAAATTCGCTATGTATGGAATATCTATGCAAAACAGTTCCAGAAAGTTGGGTGAGTTGAATGCCCTGGTTACACAAGTCTCTGAGGAAATCAAGCATCTTTGTGCATAATGTCCTAAGGAAAACACTCCTTTATGTTTTAGAGCACTAGAAGACCACCTCACTTGCTCAGCTATACATGCCAAATTTGATTCTGGTCTCACCTGCAATGAACAGAATGTCAGGTACACATTTTAAAACACAAATACTTAACATATGGATTTCAAAGAGATGTAAATTCACTGCTGTTGGTGCACTTCCCTTGAGTTTCTTGTGTATTCATTATTATGCACATAATTTTAGATGAAATGGCCATGCATGAAAAATTGAATGAAAAGCGCTAGAGAATGTTGTGTATTCCTTGTCAAAGTTTTTTAAATGTCTCAATGTTCATCATTGTTAATTATTCTTAGTCATGAAATAACTATGTCCTGTAACTAACTCTAAGCAGTTCTCATCTGGAGAAAGTTTCCATGACACAGTGCAGATAAGTTGTGTGTGTGCTTCTTCAGTGGGGCTCCATGTAATTGTATTGAACTTCTAAATCAAGTTGTTCTGGTCATTGAATTTATTCTCACAAACTACTGTATCATTAGACAATTTACAGAATAGGTATTCCTTAAACTGCTAAGTAATGGTCTTCAGTTGATTGAATACTGAAAACTCAGCTCCTGAACTTAGTTCTTGTTGAATCTTACATTCAAATTATGCTTAACTTTATGCAAAATTATTTGGGTTTAGATCATTTAGTTTTAGGTGCAGAATTCCTTTGTTTATGGATTTTCAAAGAAATTTTTGCATGATGGAAACATTTGCTTAAAAGGCTGTGTTACATCTCTTGCCCATTAAAGTAGGTTTCACTGATACAGTCATTTCTGACATAACCACAGTAGGGGTAGTTCATTTATCTTTCTCTTGGAGAAAGATCCTCATAGCCTTTAAACTGGGATCGATACAAGCTCTCAGGGCCATTGAAAGCTTCAATTTCTTGAGTGAGCTACATTGTCTCCTATTTTATTTGTAAGTGATATATCTTTATCCTGTACAGGAGAGTTATATGTGGGCCAAACTCTATTGACGTTCCAGTGATTCCTATTTGGAAACTACTCATCAAAGAGGTTAAGCATTTCTGTTGCTTTTATTCTAGGCTACATGGGGAGGCAGAGTGCATGTACAGAATGTAATGTATTCTAGGTCTGAATTAGCTTTCCATCAAGCATATGCTGTTTCCAAATCCTGCTCAAAGCTGTTCCATGAAATCATCATAAATTCATTTATTTCCATTATTCTCTATCCTCCATCTCCATTCCTGTATGCTTGGTGTTTGTATCTATCCTGGGAGCCCATTCTGTTGGCCTTACAAGGGTGAGTGAATGTTTACAAGCTGCACTGGAAATCAAACCTTCCAGGCAAAAGCTGTCTTTTAATCAGCAGAAATTAAGTGAACAGCAGTAGCTGATACCTGCCCACAGGGACAGAGAGATCCAGTGAGTTCATGACTCTGGGCACAAACTTGAGTATAAGAAGTTCCACCTAAACATGAGGAGGAACTT
>JAOXNG010000042.1:14358281-14373046 GCA_028566535.1 Scolopax minor | reverse complement strand
AAGTGATTTCAGGGAGGGAAAAGAAACCTGTTAATATTCAGTTTACTCACTGGGTATAGAAATAAAAGTGTGTCCTGTAGCTATGCAATTCAAGGGCAAATTAACTACAAATATGCCGAAAAGGCACGTATTTTTTCTCAAGTTAGATTGAGTTACCAAAAGATTGTTCTAAACAAAGAACATTTCTCTCATGGCTTCGGTCTACATAGTGTTGTGTTTAGTTGTAATGTACTTGAGTATTCTGCTGGAGATCTGTTTTTTAATTTTATTTTTTTTTCTGTTTTGTTGCTTTGCATTCAACTGATCACACAGAAGAAAAACTGTTTGTGGGCAACCTGTCATAATCTGAGACCTTGCTATATACTACATGCAGTTGGGTTTGGAAAGAATGTCCACTAGGAGAGGAACCTGTGGGAATCATGACTGCAGCTGCAGTCTAATCTCCTACAGAATTTCTGTTTACATACAGGTTATATTTATCTTCACTGCCTATCATAATTTCAGTATTTTAAAGTAAAGGCCAAAAAATTAATGGTAAATTCCTTTTACATAGAGTATGTGCATATAATTAAAGAAAAACATTCTTTAGAGCCAGGAAGCTGGAAATGAAGTTTTACTTTATGGTATCTGAAGGTAACATCAGGGAGAGCTATTAAATGCATACCTGATTTATAATCTTCTGTGCAGAATCTGATATTTTAGACCATACTTCACTCCTTATGTTTATGAAGGTGTTGGTGCTTAATTTTTTTAATGAAACTCTGCTCCTATTTATGAAATTTGTTCTCTTTTACTTTATACCTGAGTATGCTTATTTGATTGAGTCTATATTAGAACCAAAAAACATACTTCATGATCTTTGGTGGGGTTGACTGTAACTTCTTTGTATAGAAGAATGTGTTGCATTTGTTTACCCCATTTGGCCTATCTTTCCCAAGTTAATTTGTGACTTGATTTGCAATGATAGTGATACACCTGATTTGAGGTTATCCCGATTTTTTTTTTTTATCCACGGTAACCTTGGGTATCCCTGGTAAATCCTCAAACACTTGGATATCTAAACATACCTTTATCACTCCTACCTGTATAGATAAACTGTAAATATGAACTGGTTCCTGCCAAGGCTTATTTCTATTCCTAGAAAGGGATTTTGAATTTTTCCCCAGCAAAATTTGAGCTGATAAGCTATTTATAAACCCAGATGTTTTTGGAAGTGCTTGTAACTGCCCTTAAATATTTCCAAGAATTTTACCAGATCCCAAGAGGAGGCAATTGAAATTGTTGAACATGTCTTGTGAGAGTAAATGTTATTGAATTAGCTTCATCTTGTGGATATTCTCAACTTTCTTATTTTTGTGAACCTTGGGATGTGTTGGTGAAGAAAGGGAAAGTGGAGCCTACTCAGTACCGTAAAGGAAAAACATCAGGAAAATATTATCAGATGGAAGTAGATTGGAGAATTGGGGTCAGCGAGCTTGGGAAGGAAGAGTTGGAGCAGGAGCACACTCCATTGTGGAGACTGTCTTATGGGGAACAGCTGGCACTAAAATTTTAATATATGTTGTTAGAAAATAATGCACTCCTGAAGTTTTGCATTATCTTTCCTAATCTAGTACATACAATCAAAGACCTTAGGTTTAGCAGACCATAAGAAGCCTAAATAACATAGGCAGCCTCCCAGAAATCTTCATGTGTTGGTTGTAAGGTTAATGGTAAATATCAAAGTTGTCGATAGTAGCTAAGTTCTCCAAGGGTTTGTGGTATAAATGCAGATGTTAGACCCTGAAAGAGCATCCAAAGTTGGAGGAGGTACTCTTGAATACCTTGTTAATTGATTAAGAAATGAAGAAGACAGTATTTAGTTAATTCTTCAGTTTTATCTTGGTGGCAACTTAGTAATGAGTGCTAGCTCTTTCTTATACTGTCTTATGTGCAGATCATCAAAGTTAGCACCCTGTGTCTGTTGTATGGAAAGATGTTTTCTTTCCATTGCCTGAATGGACATTGCCTGAATAGTCTTACTAGGCAATTAAAGGAAGCTCCTTCTGTATATTCATTACTTGCTACTCAAACTAGTTTGCTAATATTGTTCTGAACAACAATTTATTTTGAATCAAAGATGATGTTCTAATGTGTATGTGGGGAAAAGTCCTGCATTCCTGTCCTAAAATAATATCTTGTAATTTCTGAAAGTGAATGACCCTGTTTTTACTTTCCAGCATATAAGGTTATGTATTGAGGCCATCACTAAAGCATGGTTATATGTATTAACAGAAATCTCTACTTGCTTCCATACTGCTTTTGTAATAAAGCCACATTTAACCTGAGATTGCTGCATTCTGGTTTCCATCTCCATTAAGACCCTCTGTAAGCCACGTTATGAAAATTCCTGAATAAATTGCGATCTTGGAGACCTGCTTACCTGTTTTCAATAGAAATGACAACTCCAATTTACCTGGAATACCTAGTTTGTCTAGTGAAAAATTTGAATTTGCTGAGGTATATCTCCTTCAGAAATCTGGTCCATCATCTTTCCCATGTCAAAGGGAAGGTTTAAGAATGCCTGCAAGTGCTGAATAGTGTAGAAAGCAACTAGAAGAGGAGGCAGGGAAATATCAAACCTCTACTTGTATTCCTCCTAGCGCTTACCTAATTATTTGGGGGTTGGATTTTAGTTTTGCTTTCTTCTGCTCACTGCCTTACTCACACAGCTAAGAGAGAGTAAAATAGAAACAGTAGTTTGCTAAGCTCTTTGTATTTCCACCCAGTACAAATGCCCGAACAGTTAGAGCTGAACAAGCTGAATTTAAGGAAGTACCTGGAACTGCAGGATGTATATTACTTTTGCAGGTGTGGTAGAGATCCCCAGCTGAGATGGCAGGGTTTTCCTCCATGAGCTCTCAAAGTAGAATCAATGAGAACTGGTAAGATGGGACTTTTCAGTGCTATTCTTATTGTTGTTTTTCAAAGAAGAACCACAGTTTGCTAAACAGTGCTTTTAGCTGCCCAAGAAATCTGCTTGGGGGCTATGGAGTAAAAGTATCATATCTGTATTAATCCAGTGCCACCTGCTGAGCCAGCAACTGCATTGTGCACTGTGTCTTTTTTGATCGTAGAGTTGCATTGAACCAACTGATGTTCTGATAGGCTAATTTAGGTATAAGAGCTACTACCTTTGAAGACACTTCTCTGGAAATTTTTAAGTGGTACTGTGTTTTTCTTTCAAGTTGTGTTGGATAAAATTTGTGCCCTCTCCTGCAGCTCAGAACATCTGCTTTACTAAAGCACCACCATGATGTCCAGTAGCTTTAAGGGAAAACAGGGCTTATTTTATTTACTGCTATTTTCCTTATATTTTTTTGTAAGAGTGCAACTAAAATGTTGTTTACTATAGGTTACACTCCAACCCCCATTCCCTATCCTTCTTAATTGTTTACTTGGAGCTCAGAGAACACAGTTCATTGTTAGGAAGAAAGAGAATAATTCAGACAACTTGGTCAATCAGTGTGCAGCTTGTTTCAATTTTTACACTGCCTCTATTGTGTGGAAAATATGACTTTTATAAGCATGATAGTGCAACCATTAAATGAGAGTTTTTTAAAATGTTACATCCATAACATGAGAGGATTTCAGAAATTGATTACGTACTCTTAGAAAATACTATAATTTAGGTTGTTGCAATGTTCTTTAGGTGTATGCTGTGCAAATACTACAACCAAAAATCTGCATGAAAGGAACATTGTTTGCAAAGTCAAGTACTCAAAAGCTTGGAAATACTGGATTTATGGTCATTTGTGCAAATTTAATTCTCGTCTCTTCTATGTGCTGAATAAGGCAGGAGTCCTGGAGAAAAACAGTGCGCAATCACGTAATCAGATACTTAATCACAATGCATACACATGTGGAGTGGAATTAACGTTGTTTGTGCAGCCATAAATCTAATGTTCCCAGGTACCTGATGTTGAAAGAATTTCATTTAGTTTAAGACATTTGTTGGTTTTAGGTATGATTTCCTAGGTTTAAAAAGGAAAAGGCTGAAATACTTTATGCAACTGTTAAGGTTGAATGTAGCTCTAAGGAGGGAAGTACAGGGTGAGGGTCTGAACTTCACAGCTGGTCCAATTCTCAAGTAACACAGGGCAAGCTACTTTAGATTGGAGCAGTGCAGTGCTGGGCACATTAGCCATGCTTGCCCCAGTAGCTGTAACCACTTTCCCTGCCTTTTGGACCTTCTGCCTTCAGCACTGTAACAGAAATCACTGCCAAAGTAGTTGTAGGAATTAGTGGTGGCTGTCAGGGTGAAGGAATTATCTCTGTGCAGTGGCAATTAATTGGCAGATTCAGGTATTGCGGGCATGAGGAATGCCAAACACAATCTGTTTTCCTTCTGGCTGAAGAGAAGTGAAGCAGAATTTCATGCGTTGGGGCAAAAATAAAACGCTCCTAGCTTGAGGTTTTTTTTTTTCTTTTCTATTACACATTACAAGAGCCTGCTACAAACTGCACAGATTTGAGAGATCTTCAAATATAAATCCACATAATGGATTAATAATTGAAATGTGAGGGTGTTAAAATATTTTAGAGTACTATCATCTGTTGAATTTGAAATGGTGTGCCCAGATTGAATCTCTTAGAATGCATTGAGATTTTTGGAAAAGAGTAAGTAAGAAGGTTTCAGTTCAATTTATCCTCCATAAATAGCTCATCAAACCTGATGGATAATTGTCAAAAAATATAGCAACTATCTTGCACAAAACAAGCCAACCCAAAACAATCTATAGCTGTCCAACTCCAACTATTCCTGCCAGCAGCTAACGGCTTTTGGAAAAGTTTCATAAACCGGGCACAGTTCAGCTCTCCTGTTACCCTGCCTTGACAGCTCCATCACAACGTAGAACTGTGTTGTTGGAGTGCAAGTGGGACTCGTGCATCCAGCACTGTATTTGGGTCAGAATGCTTGCAGTCAACTGAGTAGATTCTTGGCCTTCGACCCCTTGCTTTTTAATACATTGCCTCAGTTTTGTAGCTCTCATGTGGAACTGCACTGATCAGAACTGTAATGTGAAACTGATTTTGCAAAACAATAAATTGCAGAGCGCTTGAGGAAACAGGTGGTTTTGGTTAGTAAATTGCACATAAAATACAAAACATCAGTAAATGGAAGTCTTGGCCCCAGGAGAGGAGAAGCGATGTTTAGGCCCCTTGCTTTCCCTATTCTGGTGATTCGTTTAAGCTCGCTTGCCTTTGGCCCCAAAGGGGGCAGTTCTAGCATCTTAGAATAGCCGGAGACTGCAGAAGCCCAGTCACAACCTTCTTGTCCGTATTTGCTGAGGATTGTAAATAGCAAGTTACAGCAGCAAGGAATCTGAGTTTCACATGGGATTACCTCCGATACAGGGACTTCCCAAGTTGCTGGATTTGCCAATTCTGTGGACCCTGTTAGTGGCCAAAGTGACATAATCTGCTGGATTATCTGGACTCCTTTCAGGGTTTATAATGCGTCTGTTCTGTGTGATGGCTTATCATTCACAAAAATAAATGAAATTATACCAAGAAAAACTACTAGTGAACAAAAGCCCCAAAACACTACCCACTCCCCACCAAATGCCAAAACAAACAAAAAATTAAAAAAAAAAAAGATAAAAAGGAAAAAAAAACCTTCCTTTGCATTTTGCAGTGAATAACTTTTCCATGAGGCTCAAACTGACTGCAGTAATAAAATGTAGTTGATATTGAATTAATCTTACCAATTTGATGCATGTGGTAAGGATGATGGTTGCTTCAATCCTTACTGTACCAAAGATGTATAAATGTAAATTGTGTTTTCTGAACTGGAGCTCTCTTTAATGTTGACTTCTAGCTGTGTTGCAGCTAAACCCATGCCCAGATCCAAGACTGCAGACGCTCACACACAATTAATCTCACAAATTTATGAATGCCAGAGCATGGAGCAAAATGAAAACAACTGGAGGAATGTATAAGGGGAATAATTGGACTGTATCCAGATGTGCATGTGTAAAACATCACCGATTGACTCCTCCCCCATATCCTGTCTGAAGAAAGGAATTTTTTCAAAAATAAACTGGGGTTATTTGAAAGAAATTGTGGTGTCTGAATGAAATCTAATAGGCAGGATTAGTGGTAATTAGGTATATTCTTTGCTGCTTGGTTTTTTGGTTTGGTTGTTTTGTGTTTTTGTTTTTTTTTTTCCCCCAACTCTTAGTATCATTGAATTTAGCAGATTCATTGCCAGCTTCAGTGTTACAGCTGGAGATTTTACTCCACATATTAGAGCTGCAGGATAGAAGAGGAGAATCACAGAGATTGTATGAGTGTATGTGTTGTGTGCATTGAAAATTTTATGAGTAGCGGCGGGTACTTGTAAGTTGTGTATCGGAATATTTTTGTAGTGAAAGCTGGTTAAGAAGCAGAGGTACACTTGAAAGGTTTTATATAGAGGGATTTTACTAGACGGGAAAAAAAATGGCTCTTTCTCATGTTGTATTTGCAGATTGGAATAGCAATGAAGGTAACAAACTCTTATGCTCTTATGTAGATTTTTGTTAAATCACTGACTTTCAGTGAAAGAGAACTATCGCAGTGTATGCAGTTAGGGGCAGCGTTTCTCGTCTCATCCACCACTCTATACTTTCTGACAGATCTATGATTACAATGGGGATGGAAAGAGAAGAAAAGGGAAAGGGAAAGAGAAAAGTTTAGACTAGGAAAAAAAGTAAACTTTTGCTCACTACTTTGTTGATTTTTAAAAGAAACAGATAAATCTGTCATTTCTCTAATTATTTTGATGCACTTTTAATGTTCGTTAATTTAATGTTATTAAATTGCATTGCCCACCTTTAAATACTTGGGTGCTTTCTCAGCACAAACTTTTCCTAGACATTTTGTAACACTTATTTTTCTCCTCAAATTAAAATAGCAGGAACCTTGGCTGAGTTTCACAAAACACCCTCACAGGCTTACTCTACTGTCTTATGTTTACTTTGGTTCTATATCCAAATATGTTGAGAAAAAAGAAAGAGCACTGAATCTTCTTAAAAGCTGCAATTGATACTTACTGTGGAGAAGACTCTTAATGTTCTGATTCTTTTTCTAGTCCTTGCTCACACAGCACTGTCTCTGAAGCCAAGGACATGAAAATAAAAAAAATTCTTTGGGGTTTGGACCATGAGACTCTAGCCATCTCCCTCCACAAAAGCCTTTATCACAGAAGCACTCTGTGACGATTTCTTTTCACAAAATCTTGTTTTAAATTTCAACCTTTATTTTAGCTTTGTTTCAAATGGTGTTGAAGCAATATTACAATTTGGCTTTTGTTGAAGGGATGGGTTAGAACTTGGGCTTTCTGTGCCTCAAGGAGTTAGAGGGTGTTTTTTCCCCAGGGGCATCACCTTGCCATCTCAGCTTCAGTCAGATATCTGTCAAAGTTATAAATTAAACAGGAATAATCCTGTTAAATAATTCCTGTGAAACATGAATAATCATGTACTCTTTGACACCATAAAATATTTTTGTTCCTCACAGTCATGTTGTGATGATTAAAAAACCCAGCTGATTTGTGGAGTACTTCAAGAGCAGAATATGGTGCTTTCTACATTAATACAAACCCTTGCTAATTATTTTCCAAGTGGGTCTATGTTATATCTAAAGGTTTTTGCATATTTAAGTGGGCTGTTATGAATAAAGAATTCATTGTCAGTGAGAGGCCATAATCTATTTGCTGTGCAAGAGTACAAAAGTATCTTGGTGAAAGTGGTGAAGCTCTGGGTTTGATTGCCAAGGGAAACAGTGGGTTTTCCATTACTGGAGTGTTTTAGCATGAGATAAGAAAGAGACCCCTCAGGAAAGAATGAGGTATCTTAATTTGAGGGAGGAAAAAGCTTTAAATGATTCCTTGAGATTCCTTCTATCTCTGCTGGTGCTGTGATCTGAAAGATTTTGTCTTTTAACACACAGGTGATAGATGATTCCAGTGGACACCGAACTGAAGGTCAAGGATCCACATATGCCACAGTTGTTAGACCTGGGCCTAAAGCCAGCAGAGTAAGCTATTTGCAAGATTCATGCTCATGATCAAGTTAAACTGTCAGTGTAAGAGTTACCTTTCAGTAGAGAAAATTTGGTCATCCAAGTCCAAGACAGGTCCCCACACTTTGTCTTTCTTGTACTGCCTCCAGAGACATTCCCTCACTCTCTGATTAAAAAGATGTGCCATGGGGAGCTTGCTGCTCACACCAGAAGTGGGGGGATGCTGGGTGACAGCTTGTCCAGCTCAAGAATTTGCCTGTCCTAGTGGCTTGAGACTCAATCCAAACTCAGCTGAGTGGTGAAGATCTCTAAAAGCACTTGGGACTGCAGTGGAGTCTAGTAGCTGATGTCAGAGCCTTACTGGTGACATACACCAAGGGGGCATTTTCAGACATCCATTTTCCCTTTGCAAGACTACTGTAGGACCTAGCAGAGTCTTGTTAAAGAAACAGGACCAGTGAGTTCCTTTCAGAAAATTACTTCTAATAGTCTGGTAAAACTGTCAATGATCTTTCTCTACTGCTTAAGCTAAATATTTCTGTACAAATTTTACCTCCTCTTTATATACGAGTTCTTTCTGTTCCACTATGACACATCAGCCTATTGTACATGGTTAGCTTCCTACCCTGGACCAAAGGATAGACCTAAAATCCTTTGGCATGAGTTGAAAATCCTTGCTACAGTACCTAACCCACTTGCTTTTCTCCTAGGCCCCAGTGGAAGGAGTTACCATTTTACATCAGTTTCCATTTTCTTCAGCTTTGCAGAGAATGTCCGTCATTGCTCAGGAAATTGGTGGGGAGCAACAGGTCTTCACAAAAGGGGCTCCAGAAATGGTAGCCATGTTATGTAGAGCAGAAACAGGTAACTAACATTTATAAATGCTTCCTAGAAACACATACAAATAAGTGACTTTTTATGGTGCAGTGAAGTGGAAGGTCCAAATGTGATTTCTGGGTCTAAGATTTTATACTTCAGCCTGACAAGCTGGGGTTTCTCTTTTGTGCTCCAAGTCTAAGGCTAAGGCTAAGCTCTTATAGAGCCCTTCTGTGCAAAGGATTGTTAAGAGATAAAAGCAAGTATCAACTCTTGTACAAGGTGTACAATCTCTGCCAGAATACGTATTTGAAAACAGTGTCTGCTGGTTCAGTATACACCAAAAAAGGTTTTCATTTTTCTCCAAGCCCTGGGAGGGCAGCTAGAAGAGCACAGCTCCTTCATGACTCACTGGAAGAAGGTAAGACTTTGCAGAATAGCTTAGGATACTAAGTGCAATGTGAGAGATTAACACTTTCTTGATGAGCTAAGTTCAGTTCATCAGCTTTCCTTCATGTCCTTGGTATCGGTAGACTCCAGGCATATCTGCCCTCTGGGACAGGAGACTTCTCCGCTGCAAGCCTTCCTTTTATTAAAAAGCAGTCAAATGCCCTGATGAACTGTTTTTTCCCATTTTGCACAGTCCCATCGAACTTTGAAAGCAAGCTTCTGCTCTACACAGCACAGGGCTTCAGGGTCATCGGACTGGCATGTAAATCTCTACCGGCGGGGAAGCAATCTGCTGAGCTAACAAGGTAACCCATAGAGTGCTCTTTATCAGCCACATTGAGCCATGGCCTAGTGGTGCCTCACATTGTACCATTACCACAACACCCCTGCCAAAAGCAGGGCTGTAATACAGAGTTTTGTGAGATTTAGGCCCGAGGGAATCTGATTTAAATCTGGATGTAGGTCTGTCTGAGAATGTGTAGAGGGCACTTCACTACCTCGTGCTTATACATTTCTTAACAGTGGATCAACATAGGAAGTATAACTCTAGAACACACTCAAGTCTAGTACAGCCCTCCCTCAGTCCATCATTTCTACCAATCTTCTTGCAGATTTATCCAGGCTTTCGGCTGACGAGAAGTCTCTTTTTTTTTGTTGTTGTCGTTTGTTTTCTGTTATCCTGGAAAAGCAGCAGATTACACCCATCATACTACCTGTTCTCTAGTTCAGTCAAGTCAGTGGAGTCCTGCTGCTGTCTTGGTCCAATCCTTTAGCTTTCTATCTTTAGCTCTCTTTAGTGTCTAGAGAAGCCATCAAACTCTTCTTCTATGCTCATAGTATTAGTTTTCCACAAGCCTCACACAAGAACACACACACATTAATCCATATGCTTTTACCCAAAACCCTCTAGCATTAACATCACTTCTGAAACATTTGTGGTTACTTAGCATCTGCTGTCCTCTCTACTAGCTGCAGGTCCTAGTTCAGATGAGGCTCACTTGCTCTTCCACAGTGCTTTTTGCATTGCTGTAAGGCCCAATGCCACGGAGGCAAAGTGCAAGTGGTTCGTTTAATTCTTGTGACAGTTGTCATAACAGACCTATCCAACCCAAAGAGCAAATGTGTGTGATATGGCCCAGATTTTGCAGTTGTGTGTGCAGTTGTAGCATGCGTGATGTATATACTGCCAGGAGAAAAAAAGAAAAGCGGAGGTCATAGAAGATCTGCTGTGAAAGCAGTGACTATTCAGGCACCACCTGACTCAGCTATTCTGACTGCCATGCAAGTGTTTGGCATCACCTTCTTCTTACTACAGTGCCTAAAATAAGTGTTTGAAAGCTTTTTTTTTTTTCTTTTTCAGACTCTTCAGAGTCAACCTGTTTCCCTGAGAGACCTCTAGTTTGTGAGTCAGGGATGGGATTGTTCACCAAATTCTGTTCTCAACTGCATGTGTTTGACTGTAAAACAGGCAGTAGCACAGGTGTAAAGAAAAGTGTTGGAGAGAACAGAATTGAGTTCCCACATGCTATTTGCTTGGGTCCTACTTTCAGCAGTAGGAGATACATTTACTAAGGTGTGTTTCTTTGTTGTACAGTCCTCAAATGAGAAAGACTAGTGTGCATGATCTTTCCAAATCAGACCACCACAGTTTGGGAATCCTGCAGGAAACTCAGGGTGCTTTTTCATGATGGCTAAGGATGATGTATGAATGGAAAACAGTCCAACTTACCCATCAGGTTTCATGTTCCTATGTTGAGCAGGAAGGCTGAAATTGGCTCTTTTTTGATTTGGCAGTTAAGCAAAGATGAGCTGGAAGCTGGCTATGTACTGAACTCATTCTTCAGAACAAGCGAAAAAGAGAATAGAAGGATGAAAAATCATGTGGAGATCCTCCATACACAACCAGCACCACTTGCTGCCAGTGGGAAGTAAGCCCTGCAGGTGTTCAAAAAGCACCACAAAAGACATACGGCCTGGGACTGCTGAAAACAAGTTATTTTAATTCCTTTGAGTTAGATGGGATGGTTAAGTTATAACTGGCTATTGGCAAATTCAACACAAAAACAGGCCAAAGGCAAAAAAAGAATAAAATTTGTCCATCTGTTCTTCACTCTTAGGGAGGAGGTAGAATCTGATCTGACATTCCTGGGTCTGCTGATAATGGAGAATCGATTAAAGAAGGAGACAAAGCCTGTCCTGGAAGAGCTCAGTGCTGCCCGTATCAGGAGTGTTATGGTCACAGGTATCTAAAAACAGTGGATTATTTATGTGGCCACTGGCCCAGACAGGTTGTTCAGCTATTCAACCGTTCAAGTGAACAGTCTGCCACTGCTTTGTCACCACCACTGGTAGGAAGGCACAAACATTTGTGTGTTTCAGACAATTATAGTCCAAGAAGTAATAATGTAATAATGAAGTAAACTGAACCATGCAGGCTCATGTCCCTGACAACTTCACCAGGCTGTGTCAAATACCTAACTCTTAATCTGTCCCACTTTCACGACAGATCAGAGCCTTCCTATTCCTCTGATGCCTTCTAGTGAGTCCATTTGTTTTCCCTGGTAAGGTTATCAGATGACATGCACAAAAACATGTCATGCAAGATCCCCTCTTTATGGGGCCTCATGGAATCCTGTTGTCATAAATGATCAGAGAAGGAGCATGGATGCCAGGACAAATTACTAAGCCTTATGCTATCTGCTAACTATGCCTACCAGTCCCTATTAATCCCATTTTTTTCTTGAAGGGCTGGTTTGGATTTGGATAGGAAAACCCACAGTTTTTCCATCATCCAAAGATATTTTTCCAGGAGTCACACAGATCTTCTGGGGCTCCACCTCTTTCAGCGCACATCCTACACCAGAGCCATCTAAGGGCAGCTGATGAGAATCAGTGATACTAGCAGCAACTTAGCAGTGAATCCCTTACTGGTGTTTGTCTAAAACACATAGTCTAGGAGCACTTTTCCTACACTCAAGCTGAAGATGAAAATATTTCATCTCTAGCTCAGAATGAAAATACATCAGTTCCAAATGAACACATGTTTAATTGTTGAGACAGACCTTATCTTCAAAGTTTTGATCTTGATCAAAAACTTTCTTAGGCACAGCCACGGAAATCTTACTGATTCTTCCAGTTATATTTGAAAACTTGGATTTCAGGAAAAAGCTAATGTTTCCTCCATAACCTCATTACAAAAATTTTGAGGTAACACTCCGCTTGATTTTTCTAGGTGACAATATTCAGACAGCTGTAACTGTTGCCAAAAATGCTGGGATGATTTCTGCAACAAACAGAGTAATTCTTGTGGAAGCAAACCAAGTACCTGGATCTTTTTCAGCATCTATAACCTGGAAACCACTAGAAGAAAACAAAACTGAAGATTACAGAAGCCTGGTGAGCATATGAGAAGCAGGTGTTTTGCAGCAGGAAGACAAAACTAAGCTGGAATGCTTTAAATAATGCAGGGGGATTATGCTACAGAGACGAGTCATTCACCATCGTCTGCATGTCAGAATGTTATGTACTAGAAGAGTGTTTAAAAAGAAGAGTTCTTTATAAAAATGTTCTTCCCATGAGCTTCCTTCCTAGCATAGTATCTTGCAAACATTTTTTTGCTAACTGCCTAGCAAGGCTTGAGAACAGCTTTGCAGAAACCCCGGAAAGATTTGTCTCTAGTCCTCAGCTTAGCTGATGCCATTTTAAAGCCTGTTTCCTTTCTTTGCAAGGCAAATTTAATAGTATAGATGTTGATTTAATATCTATGGAATTGCACTAAATGAACCAGCCTTGTTCAAGCAGGTAGGGAGTTAGCACTTCCCTATACCTGCATAATTAAAACAGATTAACTGTTGAGAAATTGCATATACACGGTGAAACATAGGCTAGCTATGCTAAGAAATTATATTTAATCAAGCATCTCCACAAAGACACTGAGCCAAAGACCAGTTACTCTCTCCCTGAAGAGTGTATCTGAAGATGCTGACCCTTCTCTGTCACAGCACCCAGTTCTTACTGAAATTAATGACATTATATTCCTAAATCCCTTTACAAATCCAGGCAAAGGCAATGGGCCTTGAGCCTAGATATCCCAGAGCCTTGAAAAGTGCCCTCCCCCTGGTATGTCATTTTGTTTGTCTATAGTGCTGCTTGTGTAAATGTACAAGTAGCTTTTGAGGGCCTGGCACCAGGACTCATTTTGTCTTGTTTTATAGGAGGATGATGGCAATACTAAAAGAAAAATCAGGCTGGGATTGGAATCAGGCCAGTATCATTTTGCCATGAGTGGAAAATCTTACCAAATTGTAGCACAGCATTTCAGACACTTACTTCCAAAGGTAAGATGTGCATTATTTAATGGGAGTAGGTTTGCCATTCAGTAGAATGGATTAGCTGAAGAGATCTATACCAGGACATCTTTTGGGACCAGTTCTAACCCTCATAGGCTGGATGAATGTCTGATATTAACGTATGGGGAAGGATCTGAAAATCCCTGAATTTTTTTCTGCACATGAGAGGAGCAGACCGGCCTCATAGTGTGAGGACATTTCTTAAAACATATTCTTTGTCCTTGTATTGCACTGATTCTCTCATGTTTTAGAGAACAGGAGAAAACATGCTATTACACAGCATGTAATTCAACACGACTTCTCTGTTTTATGGAAAGGATAGTGTCATGAATTCTCTTCTAGTAAATCCCTGCCTGGTAATCTATGTTCATTCAAATGATACACCAGGCCTCTGTGTCCTTATTGTGATTTTTTTTTCAAAATATTAATACTGATAGCTTTTATATTTGATCATCAGCCTTTCCTGTTTTGAAGTCTAGCATCAGTTGTTTGAAAATGTGAATTTTTGGTGTTTCTATTCCAGACTATCACCGAAATCATTGTGATTCTTGCCTCAAGTGCCTAAGTCACTTCCTTTTTTCTCCTCACAGCTCCTGATGAATGGAACAGTTTTTGCTAGAATGTCACCTGGACATAAATCCAGCCTTGTAGAAGAGTTTCAAAAACTGGAGTAAGTTCATAATGAGCACTAAGAGTAAAGAAGTGCTTGATGAATTTCCAGGCTTGAAAAAGTCTAGTAAGAGCTAGCTTTTGTCTAACATAGCGTTCCCTAGAAGTGCCCAAAACTGAATCTTCCACAGACATACACCTTGGCAATTAAATTCCAAAAGCATGTTAAAGAAGAGACACTGATGTCCATGTCAGTTTGGCAACCTAGCAAAGACCTAATACTCCCATGATTAAGGGTTTAATTTGTTCACATCATCCTTCATTCTTACTTCTCTTTCTGGGCCTGAAGGAGGAGCACTTGTCTACCCAAGATTTTTCAGAATGTTTCCCAGCAGGGCAGCTTCTCTGATGCCAGTGGCCTTTTTACTGCACTGTTGCTGGCTCAGTGTGATGGGTTAGAAACCATCACAGGGTAGTCTGGATTGGTATGCCCTG
>JAOXNG010000042.1:14278013-14289409 GCA_028566535.1 Scolopax minor | reverse complement strand
ACTGCTAACATGTGAGGTATTCATATGTGGAAAAAGCAATAAAGAGCTACCTGACTGTTTGCCACAGTAAGTTATTCTTTGCTATCTGCTCCTGGTTTGGGCTAGCATGACTGTATCTTGCTGATGGAGCAATTTTTAGTGCTGCTAAGTCTTAAAGCTGGACTACATACTTCTTTCAATACTTTGTTCCCATCCATATACTTTGAATATTGACACAGAATTCTGTTTGTTTGCCAGCCTCAGCTTTGCTTGTCATCTGAATAGCCATGGCCTGAATTTCAGAGGCATTGAGATCTGAGATGGAATCTGCAGGTATGGAGCACCTCAGAAAAAACAGGCAACCACTAAGAAGGTAAGACAGGCTGCTCAACCCAATTCTACAATGAGGAGAAAAGTATGTTTAGAATCAGGATATTTGCACTGAAGGCAGTGGTTCAGTTTATTTGGCTTAAGATACCTTCACATTTTTCTCACAAGTAAGAGGGACTTTGAAGTGGGCATTAGCTATCTTTTAACATTAGTTACAACTATATGACTAAAGAAAACTGGCAGCTATTTGGCAATTTTATGACTGATGATGGATTAATGGTGAATGTGGGGATGAGTCAACAGGTTTCATACAGCTCAAAATTAGATGTGTAGGAGAGCTGTGAAACACAGCAAGGGGAACTTTGTTGAAGATATCGGGTTAGTTACTCTTCACTAATCTGTTTTTTGCAATTCTCCATGAAAGATTCAGGAGGTGTCACTGCCAGCTTCAGCCTTTGTGGCTATAGCATGAAGGCTACATTTCGTGAAGCTTGAATTGCTAAAAGGTACCTAAGCCAAGTACCAAATTCTCACTGAATGTGGATGAGAAATGTAAGCACCCAGAAATCCCAGTTTACAGGTATAATGCTTAACTCTTCTGCGTTATCTGTATAGGAAAAGAGGAAAGCTACTTTTCAGAGCTAATAGAAAAGTGAAATGCTAAATAGATGGCCAAAAGCACCTACTATCCCCAACTACTATTAATACCCTGGAGACTGAAGATGCAAAGTTCTTGTCAGACTAACACCAAAATGATTGTGCAAATGGGAGGGAACAACTGTCCGCAGTAGACACTTACGTGTAATAGAAATCTGGCGAGACCGTAGAATGACAATTTGCAAAAGGACCTTTTGAGTCAATCAGGATTTGACATCTAGAAGTTCTGTTTTCTTGTCCCAGCTGATTTTCATTGCAGCCTTGGAAGAGCCCTGGATCTGGTTCCTCCTCAGACTCATTTTTGGAATTGACATCTCGTCTGGAAGTAAAGTCATTATGAAACCATCAGTTCTGTACATCCAGCATTCACAGTACTGCTCTCCAAGTAACACCACAAGAGAATTTCTGCCTTGTGATGTAAGTGTAAGCTTATTTTTCTCTCATGATTTATCCTGAACAGGAAGGAGATAGGTGAAGCAAATCAAAAATGTACAAGAACACTTCCTACTGTCTTAGAGATTTATGGATATTTAAGCCAAAAACGGATAGCTGTTATTATCTCATTGGAAATTCTGCGTGACACAGGCTTCATCCAATCAATTCAGGAAAACTTGAATTTGAGCCAGAATGATGCAGCTGGAATAGACCGCAGTTTGGATATACATTCACTTGCACTGAACAGCTGGCTGCATGCCTGAAGTGCCAGAATTCTCCTGTAGGCACAGCCTCCAGAGCCCCTTCATGCTCAACACTACCCTACCTGCTGCTTTCTACTGTTCTGGCAGTCAAGTTTTTGCAGCCAAATTATATCCTGACAGCTAATACAATTCCATTTGCTTGCTAAAAAAGTTCTGTATTAGTGGCTAAACAACCTCAATTTTTCAAAGCAAATTGTGAAGGAAGGAAGGAAACTTCTTTCCCCAGTGGTTTCAATGTCCTGTATGGACTAAATAGCACAGAATTTGCCTGACCAGGCAAATATTATGCTCATTTATACTCAAAAGAATGTCCTTACCTTTTGTGCACTGGCAGAAAACACTAGATAGCTATGCAAGTAAGGAAATCAGACTCCCATAACTCCTTCTGGGAGGAATTTTGAATTCATCTTGATGGATTTCAAAGCAACCTTCATCTTCCAGAGGGAGAGATGACACTGAACCAGGATTTGCCCTCCCTCAGGCCCATTCAGTACAACATGATGTATTTATTTTTTGCCAGGAACCATGGTCTTGGCAAAGATCTTATTGATTCCCCTGCCCTAACAGTTGTAACAGAGGGATGCTGAACTGGAGTAAAGCAGTGATAGTTCAAACCTCTTTTGGCTAGACAGAGGGGCACTGATAGTTCACTTTAGTGATGAGCAGGAAAAGTTTCTTTCTTCAAAGACCAAAGGAAGAAAAAAGACCAGAAATAAGACAGTGTAGTTATTCCTGAATATTAACTATGGCTTAATTCACTCACTCCCAGTGGCTGTGCTTGCCGTGGATATTAGGTAAAAAAATTAAGTACCTGAGACGAGAAGTTTTTCTTTGTAGAGGAACTTTCCAGCTCTCACCAAAATTATTCACATTTTTCACCCAAATGCCTTCTGGATTTTTGAAGTCATTTCTGTATCTGTCATCAAAGTCACCACACAAGCCTTCCACTCTGTTTCTGTAGGTGTTGGCCAGCTTTATATCTATGGAAGTTCAGAAGGAAAAAAAGCCATTACATAGGAATCTGTGTTCCCAAGTGTATGGAAGAGGTGGAAAGCAGTGCCAGGTATTTCATTTCATGATGCAGATCAGAGTTGGTCACACAACATGGGCCTATACATAGGATATGAACACAGCCCTGAACATACATGTTCATACATGTAGTCACAGGACTGTTTCTGTGCTCTGCAACATGGATCATGAAAAAAGTAATTTCTTGCACCTAGTAACACAGCATCATCACCTGAGTGCTCTTAGTGCACTTAGTGCATACTGCTTACTGCTTTGCAACAAACTGAATGCAGCAACTACTTTATGTCCTTCACTTACAATGCACTTGTGCATTGAGAAACAGAATCCCTATAAAACAGACCTTTTAATTCTGCAGACGGAGTTTTAGGGTTTGGAATGGTGGTCGTGTGTTTAAATGGTCTGGCACTTTTGCCATATACTCAGAAATAACATGACTATATTCTGTTGTAAACCAGAAGTAACTGTTTTGAACAGTGGAGGTAATATGTGTTCAATTTTATGTGTGTTTATGGGTTAGAAGAGTCCTGATGAGAAATGCTAAATAATGGGATTATTCGGAATAGACTTGGGAGGAAACATGTAGAAGGATGCACTCACAACACAATTTGCTTTAATTTTCTGGAAGAATCATGGGCTCAAAGAGTGAAGGCTTCTAATTTTGCCTTGGCTTTACACCTCCTCTGGGATGAGAGGATTTTTTGAGACAGTACATAAATATTCCTGTACATTGTCTTAGTGTCACTTACCTGCATTTTGATTGCCATCAAAGCTCACGTATAACCCAAAATCTGTCTCCAGGTAAATTCTTGTTGTCCTCTGATATATACGAATACCTTCATGAGGATGAGCAGGGGGTCTCACCCTCACACCATCCAACTAATAGGGAAAGAATAAGTTAAAATTAATAATATATAGGCCAAATTAAAATCAGGTCAATGCTACAAATGAACACTCCTCTAGTTTATGATAAATATATCAGCTAATTCAACCAGGTGAAAAACTATCCATTTTTTTAAATTAACAAAATCATGTATTGAAGAGAGTGATCTGGACACAGTATTTTCATGTCATCCTAAGAGATTTCTACTATTGAACTTAAAATGTATACGTGAATGAAAGAAATTAAATTTTCCTACCTTTGTTCACACTTTTCCATACCACTGATAAAAAATTGTATGGCTTTATTATAAGCCTTGGGGTATTTGGGATTTTATTCCTAAATCTCTCTATATTCATTTATTTGTTTGAAGTAGAATTATATCCTTCAAAACTATCGAGAAAAAAGACTCAACACAACTAAAAATCACATTTGTGGGTGCCCCGATGTAATAATATAGTTATCTTTAATACTTAAATTTTTCAGGACAGACATTTAATACTCCAGGGTGTTTTACTCTAAGGAGAACCTTTATCTGTGCTCTGAAGACAGTGAGAGACTTACCAATAGCTGCTTGTTCTGCCTGAATCGCACTGTGTGATTGTAAACATTGATGACAATCTCTTTCAGGTAAGTAATGTGTCGACTTCCATGGAGAGGATAGTTTGTGCCTTCAATGCTGAACCGTGTCAGAGTGTCAGGTAGGTCAGGGATGGTCTGAGCCAGAATATATGTGTATTTCCCTTGAAAGTGGTGCACCAGACCATCGAAGGTGATGTAGTGTGGATCGCCCATGACCCGGCATTTCCCAAAACCTAAAGGAGCAGAGCTTCATTACTCTCCAGTTTGAATGTGCACATGCCAGATCACAAGCATGGATCATTTTAACATAAGTTAGATAAAAACGATTGCTGCTAACATGTAGGCATCTTAAACTAAAGATGGATGCTTGGGCATCACCCGAGTGAACAGGGACTCAAATGGAGGGACAGCCAGAGAAACTCATTCATCTGCTGAGAACCAGCGTGAGCCAACTGAACTGAAGCAGAACAGTAGGGTTTATAGACTTTATACAGACTAAGCTGTGCACATTGGTCCTCTGCAGAGGAATGACTGGGCCACACAACATGGCTTGCAGTGGGCTCTTAGAGATGTCGGTCTCATAATCCTCAGCAATGTGTTGCTACAAAATTATTGGAACATGAAACGCAATGTCTAATTTTGGCTGGCTCACTGCTGTCTCATGATTTCTTCTGAGGCTACTAAATTAATCATTGCATTCACCAGACCTAACAATCAGATGAAGCGACTATGTCTAAGTATTCTCCTTGATCATTGAGCAGAGGACAAACCATTATCCCAGGACCAAGGCTCTCCTTAAGACTGCTGGGGTGCCTCTGATGTGGTATTTTGCCAACATGGAGCAGGAGGAGGATGGATTTGCATTATGCTCTTGTACTGATCATCAATACAATCCAACCTATGCCATACTATTCTTCAAAATTGAAATGGAGAGTTACTAGGCAACAAGCTATGTCCTAAACCATCTAATTTATCCAGAGAATATGGGAACCAAGGTTCTCTGACTGGCCTATTACATGCCTTTTCAGATTTGCCTTTATTTTTTCTGTTCTTGATTCAAAGTGCAATGGAAAAAACAGAATAATTGCCAAAGAACTCACAAACATAGGTGAATTTTGGCTTTAGTATATGCAATGCAAATCTTTTTTCTTTTCATTTACTGACTGAACTGTGAAATTTCTAGATTTAAGTAAATTTCAAACTCTTGTTCCTCTTCCCTCTACAAATTCTTTGTCTTGTATTGGAACTTTTAATTCTGAGAACTGAGCCCTTTATGTGTTCAATGAAGTGTCATCAATAGCACTGTCAGAGCTTCCTTCTTTCCTGTGGAAAAGACTGGAAGTGCCATGGAAGAAAGAATATACACCAATATCCTTCCTCTTTCTCTAAACCTCATGGTACACCAAGTGAAGACCTGCCCCCACATACCTGTTGGATTGCACTTGTGTTTTCCTTTTTTGATCACGCAGGTCTCTTTAGAATCACAGCTATAGCTATCACATTTGATGACACCATTCTTCTGACATTGGCACCTTTTGCTGCAGTGTGGAGTTATCCAGGTCTCCCCAGCCTGGATGGAAATTGTGTTAATAATATGTTACCAAAGTTCTCAGCCTTGCAGTGCAATACAAGTTCAATAGCAAAGGGTGTGGGGGGTGCCCAGGTGCAACCTGTCTAGTTGGCAATTCCACAACTGCTCAATCTGGAGGTAGTTTCACCAAGAGCCTGGGAGGGGGATGTTAGTCCATTTATTTTACTGTCTTCAACATGAGAATTTAAAGACAAAGCAGGACTAGGACAGACTGCTTGAATTACTCTGATCAATTGACTAGTTTAGAATATGCCTCAATTTTGGCCTCAGGTGCAGAATACCGAGCTCCTGTACCTCCTCATACCTGAGCCTGCAGTTTTTACTGATCAGATGAAAGGTATTTGAGAGGTAGCCCCTGATGATTTCTCTCTCTCTCTCTCATTTAGATGGACAGGGTACCAATTTTCTACAAGTTTTGCAGTCAGAGATTTGTTCCACAAACTACTTACACTGTAGTAATTGTTGTCATCATCTCTGCAGCCACAATTGCTCAGAGGTACACACTTGCCGTTACTGAGCACATAATTATCATCACACTCGCAGCCCTCTGTGCACTCTTCTGTCTTCTCACAAAGGGAAGAGGCAAAGATGTCATTGCATGTTGATGGGCAGTTGGAGACACAGTCTGTGTAATGGCTGTGAGATGGACAGGGCAATGCTGTGTGGGTGAAGAGAACAGAGCCAGCGTTATTCAATACATTTAGAAAGTGCACTGCGAACACATGTGCCTGCCTGAAAGCTACAACTTGGCCTGCAAAATAGTAGTATAGAATTGCCTTTTAACAGCTGCTTTTGATCATCAACCAGGTTTGATTTTTTTTTTAATGTTTTATTTTAAAACCCAACAAAATCAAAACAGAGAACCCTCTCTGGAGCTGCTGATGTAGTTCTATTATAGGTATGCCAAATCATTCAGACTCACTGTTCCAGTTCAGCTGCAAATGGGCCCTAAATGAGAATCTTTAGGGCAAATTCCTTAGAATGTTCAACCTTCCAATGATGTCAAAGAGGTGTATATCTAGCTTAACCACAGACAAGAACAACCACATGCAAGAACAAGAGATTCATGTAGCTCCATATGCTATTTCTGCCATGTCTAGAGATGCATAAGGGGACAGTTCAAGAAACGGGGTAGCAGGACAATGGGTTCATTTGTCCAGTATTTTCCCCCACTTGTGGAAAGGAGGCAACTAGGAATTTCTGATGGTCCTATTCAACATTCATCTAGCTTGTTTTTTAACCAGCTAATTGTTTTGTCCTCCACAATGTTATGTGATAATTAATTCCACAATGTATAACTTAATTGTGAAAAAAAAATCAAAAAGAAACCTACTATGTAATCTTCACTTGTTTTTACATAATTTGTTTGTAGCTTTGTTGAATGGGGGTAGTGAGGCACATATACTCAATATTAATCCAAGAACACAGACCTTAAGAAGCTGGCCAAATTGTCAGTTTTCATTCAAAACTCAGTGAGTGGCATTGAGCTCTGTGTCCTAACACAGTATCGCCCTTTGTTTTAGTCTTCTGATTGTATTATTTCTATATTTTAGGCTCGCTGCAATGTCTCACGGCGCTCATTGGGCTACTGAAGGCACTCCATGTGACTACCCATAATTTGTCTAGTCCAGAGCTATCACTGGGTTTAGCTCAGTCTGAACACAGTTCAGTGCAACAATGGGGTCATAAAATCATAATGATAGAATTTTACTTTGTGAGAATTTGGTGTTAATTTTCTTTTATACAACTTGTTCACCTAGTATCTGCTAATTTGCCTTCCAAGTTTCAATGTTTTCACTTGCTTGTGCACTTACGACAGAATGTGCTATTCCTCCATCTAATGGTGATTCCATGACTCCTGCAGGTGTCCACATAGAATTGAACTATGTCACAGAGAGCAGACTTCATGCCATCGTACTGGCACATGTCATAGATGCAGATCTGTATGAAGTCTTCAGGGTTGACTAGATTATGACACTCTTTGAATTTGTCTGATTTTAGGACATTGCACTGGCTTTCCATGACTGGTTTACTCTCAGCAGTGCAAGGAGGAACATCATCTTCTCTTAAGTCTGGTAAACAGCTGCATGAAAGCACAGACACAGTTGCATTTAAGTTTCAAAGGCATATAAAAGATAGACTGAAACAGAATATTTGTTTCTACTGAAAGGTATTAAACAAGTAACACTAGAGACTACAGTCTTCTTTCGGTCTGTGCATGAAAGATTAGTCAGAATGAGACCTGCCTAGCAACCACCATGCTGCATCTGACCCTCGTTACTCTCACTGATCTTGCCCCTGACTAGAGGATTGACTTCTCAGCTTTAGCTTGGACCTATCTCGTCACTGAAAACTTGTGTGGTGATCTGGACCTTTGGTGGACCCTGGCTTCCACTCTTGGGCCTGCCCAGCTTGCCTTGCTCAGGTAGTGTGGGATGGGTCCTGGCTGGTAAGAACACTGTTCTCTCGCTGTGTTATCACACTTGGCTCCCTGTCCCTTGGGAAGCAGCTGACTCTCACTGTTCCTCCACACTGTACCAGGTGTTTCCAGTATAAAATAAACCCTGTGGACTGTCCCAAATCCTAATTCCCCAAGTCTGTATAGATCAACAGAATGGCTGTGGTTTACCTCTGGGCTGATCTAGTAGTTTCCTGTGGTGATGGCATTTTTTTGAGCTTCAAATTGAGGAAGAAAAGTGTCTCATATACACTGCTTATATTTAACAAAGTAGCAAACAGTCATAACAACTGAATGGAGACTGTTTACCAAATGAAAATGGAAAGTAAGAAAGTTATATTTACCCTGCATCACTGTCTTCCTCCACTTTCCAGCTATTTCCAAACTCTGCAACATTGACAGGTGTACCATTGGGCAAGACCAGATCATCTGTACGATCATCATTGAAGTTACCGCACATTCCCTGAACCTGCAAATGAAGAGGAACCATATTCTAAGCACAATCTGTTCTACATCAGTTTCCCCAATAACTTGTTCTTTATTGCCTATGAAACAATGTGACCAAATCACCACCAAGAACCAATCTTGTACCAGAAATTTCAGACATACTCATGGAAAAATAAAATAGGAACTGCAGTAAATCGGTGGTTCCCTAAGGCTTCAAGGCATTTAATTCTCTAAGTTGGATGCATTCCCCTAGCCAGGTCACTTTCTTTACTTACCCTTTTGGAACACAAGGAAATTTTCATGAAGAAAAAAAAATAAAAAGGAAAAAACTACATGTGTTACAATACAGCTATAAAGAAAGATGCAATAGCAAAACACTGGATTAAAAGAAATTAAAAGTAAATGCACAAAGCAGAGGTTTTGAAACAGTTCCAGATGTTTACATACTAAATCTTACCTTTGAGAAATAAGAGTGTGGGAGGGTGATTTCCAGATGGTGGTTGCCATCGTATTTCACTATCACACCAAAATCAGTTTCCAGTACTATAAATTTGCCAACGTTTCCAATGGACACGCCTCGCAAACGGTTCTCCACTGGAGTGTAGACTCTCTCATTATTCAACTGGAGAGACATGTCATTTGTCAGTATGGACATTCTTCCATTAAAGCTTTTCTGCTCACAATCTATACTCCTTGCAGTGCTGAAGATTTCTTTATGACAATTTCATCTCCTTTACACTTCCACCACTGCATATTCCAACTATGGATTGCAGGAATTAGCCTTTTAGCTGAGGAGAGGTGGGCAGGACTCATGGCCTGTGCCTTTAACAGGCAGCTGGAAAGATCCCTGATAGTGAGGAAGCTCTTACCCACTCACCCATAGGATTCCCTGGCTCTGGTACTGCCACAGACCAGATGCTATTCTAGACCAATACAGTATAACTTACTTTTCTTCTGCTCTTTTTAGCCAGCTATAGGTGGTTGAGTTAACAACAGCTATTGAAGTGGGAACCCCCATTCAGGGGACCCCTGACTATGCCTGCATAGTTCAGGCAACTATTCTCCAACCTGGATACTCTGGGCTCCATCTCCAAGATACAGCCAATAGAGCAGTAAATCCAAACCAGAAGCCTTGGCAACTAGTGAGAAATTATATTTCCCCATAATATCCAGCTAATTGAGGTTCCTATGAGCATACACATACATATTCCTGAGGAAATATGAAGATCCTTTCTCCTACAACTACTGTAGGGGAACTCATTTTAAGATACTTCTTGCCAGAATAAAGAGCACCATCACCTACCAGGATCCCTTGATTTTTCTGAAGGGTGATTCGTACACCATACACATCTATGTAGACTTCTTTCAGATATGTGGCTCCTCTTAGTCCTCTGTCTTCATTCTTGCCAAGGATGGTTATAGGAATGATACTGTTTTTGTTGACAACCTCAACTAAGGTGTAGGTGCAGGTACCCACAAAAGTGTACATCAGTCCATCAAAAGTGAAATAATGGGGATCTCCTGCCACTTGACATGTTGCTTGACCTGAAAGTAAAAAAAAAAAATTATCTAAGAACTTTGAACTGGATTTCACCATGGACTCAGCTGACAAAAGATGTTTGCTTTAGTGTAGCAACCTAATCCCTGTCATTATTAAGTCTGCAAACCTTCACAGTGTTCTCTCAAATTCATGCCAGTGCCATTTATTTGGAAACAAGAAGTTTCCAGAAAGTGTCTCCTAGATTTAATTTGCAGATTATGTACAAAGTGGCAATTTGGCAGCAAAGGAACCTCTTTATGCATTTCTATATGCTGTTGTAGGCATTATTTACGATAGTTGAGAGTAATACAGAGCTTTTTTACTTAACTATATAAAAATTCATAATTGTATGTATAAATATAGATCTAAATATAAAAGTAAATAAGTTTGCATCTGTATACATATGTATTTAGTGCACTTGCCATCAGCCAGACTCTCAGAAATGCAGTTCTCAGTTATTCCCAAATTTAGATCTTGCAGCACTGGTGATGTGGGACTTGAATTTGTATTATCAAGACAAAATGAATGCAAGTGACCTTGCAAGCTTCTGTGTAGCATTAGTTTTTGGTGATATCTACTACAACAGTAAGGGGTCTGTGTTTGCAAGACAGATCATTGTGTCTTTTTATCTCTTTGCACTGGCAGCATTCATTTGGGATTTCATTGCCATCACGTATGAAAAGATATTTAAATAAAGCTAGAAGGAGAAGAAGGATCTAATTATGAAATTGACATTGAGAACCATTTTCAGGCAGAATTTACCATTGGAATGACAGCCCAGCACACCATCCTGAATACTGCATTCTTCTCGGACTCCACACTCCCAGGGTGTGCACATGATGTTGTTTTTAGCCTTGCAGGTGCAGTGTTCAGTGCAGTTATTATTGGTGAACCAGCTTTCATCCAGCTGAGTGGAAAAAAGATTTGTAGAAGTATATACTATAACATAAATTGGAAGGTAGTACTGTAAGGGACAATCAAATTACTAATATTTGAATGAGCATTATATTTGATCATTTGGGCAATTGTAGTCACATAGCTCATGGATCAAGAAGGCTGGCAAAGTGAGTCTATTTTGTGATTATTAATGACATAAATAATAACTGTGTTAGTGTTAATAACATCTTTTCCTCTCATGGTAATAAGGAATGAGATTACTTGCTTGTTCGTTTTTTTGGTTTTGTTTTTTTTTTTAATATCTGAGTTAA
>JAOXNG010000042.1:14240859-14254464 GCA_028566535.1 Scolopax minor | reverse complement strand
GATGAAGAGATACCAGATTCTGTTGTGGAATTATGTTGTTCTGTCAAATTGGCTGGTAAAGGACTCAGCCCAGAATTCTTTATATCTGCCTGTCCTTTTACAAGGATCTGTCTGCACAAGTGTGTGCTAAGAGGGGAAGCTGATGACCTACACTTGTAAAGCCACAGCAGATGATAGTATCACTGTTACCCATTCTCTTAGAGACTTCTGCTGTTTCATTTCAATTTTTCACCTATAAAAAGGTCAGAAATGTATTGGCACTTAATAATAAGATTTTGTCCTTTCCTGCCAGATGGATAGTCAAGTATGATCTTATGGGTTTTAAGTTCTCTGACCTGTTACTAAAAGCAAAATGACCTGTGTATGCTGGTGAAATGTTGCCTCCTTATTTCCTCTGAATCAATCCTTTCAATATACGATTTAATATTCCATCTCAAATTTAGCTTAGTACAGCAAGCAAATGTACTAAGTGCTTCAGTATCCTGAAGCACTGCCTGCCATAAATAAAGTACTGTGACCTTAATTAATAAAGAGATATCTCTGTTTTCTGCATTAGATATTATTATAGAGAAAGAGGAAAAGATCTTGTATTATACAGTAAAAATCTAGCCATAGCTGTCAAAACAGGATCTGACCAAATGTGTACCAAATAGTTCAATATATCTGGATTCATCTTTAGTGCCAAGTTGCCATTTTTATTGCTACCTTCTTCTACAATGTAAAATCACGAGTCATGAATTGGAAAAGAAATGTCACCTCTACACAACACTAGAATGAAGAGATATGACTACAGGGTGGGGGGTGTCAGCCATCCCTTTGGACAGCAAAGGATAGTATAATGGGCCCGGATAACTGGGAAACACGGCTTGAAATCTTTGGAAAATCTGACTTATCCTATTTATCGTGATCCACCCGTTATGAATGGATATGTGATCTTTCAGGTGGGTTTTCTTCCTTTTCTCTCTCATTTAGGTCACAATTTAGACAGAAGAATCAGCCATGCTCAGAAAGACCAGTAGCTGGCACATTTTTCAGAAATGCTAATAAAATACCATGTTGTTCTGACTACCTCAGTGTAACACTGGTGAGAAGAGACTTTCAGCTGGGAGGGCAGCATACATTTTTTTTTCCATGTTTCAGCATCAGTGCCATCAGTTACAATTTTATGAATGCAAATCACCAACCTCCTCTTCCATCAAATAGCTACTTTGTGATTAGCAGGATTACTCTAATTATTGCTGATATGGATCAGGATCACTTCCAAGAGCACCAAATAAAGATATTTGCTGCTGGTGCTAGTAACACGAGCAGTCTCTAAATTAGCACTCAAAAACCTACATGCTGCAACTGCAACCCAGATGTGACGTAACTAGTTTTAAACTACAAAATGTCTCCCAGTTTCTCAAGTTGCTTGGGATACTACTGACACGGGCTTGCATCTGAATGAATCCAACTGTCATTGCAAGGAGCTAAGAAGAGAAGCCTTTACTGCACTGTGATTGCTCTATGTGCACGGAGGATGATTGGCCATGGGGGACAAGGTCAGATGGCTCTGAAGAGAAAGCTACGTCAAATCCTAAACACCGTAAGCAAGAGATTTCAGTGAGATATGTTGGAAAGATATGAAAGGCAAATGGATTTGCTGTGCTTCTGCTTTGATCAGACCATTTTGGTAACAGCCACTGGTATACACAAAGATCCATAAAGTTGTTTTTTTTAAACTCCAGTGCCAAGAATCAAGGTTTCAAATTATAAGCAGCAATACATGATGTTTAAGAATAAACAGGAGGTCTTCTGGCCAGCCTGTTGTCACAGGCTTATGGTCTAAGACTTTACAGGAACATATGTTTCTGCAGTACCTGACACAATAGCATGATTTCACTGAAGCTGCACTAGTCATACAAACTAATCTTCTCTTCCTGTTATCATCACCCACATCCATGGAGGTGCCACTGAGGTAACTGAAGACTTTCCTGAGAGTCACAAGGGATGGAAAGCAGCAAACAAAGATTGCCTTACTTGGATTCAGCCCCAGATAATTATTGTGTGGAAATTGGAAAGTTTACAGGCTCCTTGATAAGTGTTTCTTAGAAAGTAAAGTCAAGAATAAGGCAGGCTTTTCAGAGTTTTCTGCCGGCAACCATCACCTTGGCAAAATATACTTACTAAGGATTCCAAAAAACTGGGGATGGCTAGGGAACTATCAAAGGCTATTCACCAGCTTCACTACTAAGTCAACCACCCAAAGAAATCCTCAGCTCACTATTTAAAGGACTTAAAGTCATTAAAGTCTGTAAAGACAGACTCTTTTCTGAACAGGACTACTGAAATAGCACTGTGGGCCTCCATGTGTTGTGTATCAATGGCTCCAGATCTAATGTGCTCCATCTACAGTGATACTTGCTTTCTAATTCCCAGCTTTGTGCTTGAAGCTGTAGAGGTCTTCAGTTTGTGTATTTTTTTTTAATGTAGAAGCTCTATAGAATCTATCAGAACCTTATTGTCAATTATACAACCTATTCTTCAGTGACATAGACATAAATACCAGATTAGATGGTAGTAAACAGTTCTTTCATTCCTGCCTCAAAAGAAACAGAACCCAGACCATTCTTTTACAGCTGTGTTGATTTTATAAAGCTTAACATCAGTACATAGAGTCATAAAGCTTATTTGTCACTAAACTGATTTGGTTCTATACGCACAAGGAATAGATCATCTAAGTCAGAAGGAATAGATCACTCCTATAGGCAGCTTTCAGGTTACAGCTGCATTTTAGAAGTAAAGGTTTTAAATTTTACAAGGTAATTTTAATCCTATGAACAGACACCAGAGTTGATGGAAATAAGTTTAGTCTTTCTTGATAACAGAAATGTCCAATAGAAATGTCCATATCATGCTGATATGGGTGGAAACAAAATATTCCATCCCAATGTGCATTTCAGTTTTATTATGAGCCATATTATTTTCTTCTATTGTGAAATATTAAGAGTTGGCAGCAGTTTTCTAGTGTGCACACGTGGGGTTGATACAGCAGCTGTTAAGTCATTTGGATATTGGCAGCTCCTATGACATACCTCTGCTGTTCAACATTAACTTGTTTTTCAATGCCAATGGCTATATGCAAAATCTCTTCTCAGATTGATGACCACTGCTAGCCGAAGATGAGATAACATTTAAAGGACTAAATAAATTTGTCTTGCTGTTAATGGCAACATTCAATGGCTTCTAGTGGGTGAAAAGATATTCTTTATTCCCACCAGAGGTTTCACATGGCTGAGCCAGGCATAAAGCATCTGATTGCATCATTGTTAACTTTTTGGCAAAAATTCCCCCTGTGCTCACTCTCAGAATATGGAACTATGATGAGGTCACAAAACCACATATATAGTATAGTTTTTCTTACACTATTTGTAGTTACTACATAAACATTGTGTTAACTTCAGAGAGTTCCCTGTCCTCAAGAGGACAGTTTGCCAATAAGAGGCTAAATGCTGGGCATCCCCATTGTTGCAAAGCTAAGTGTATGTGCACTCCGTAACTGTTATTTGTTGAAAGGCTATGTATTTCCTTTAAGTCCTGAAAATCTCTCATTACACAAAGCTGTCATCTGATTCAGCACTTCTAATTTACCTTGAAAACACTGCAGAAAAGAAGCAGTTTTGAAAGCATAGTTCTTGTAGTGCTACAAAGTCCTGCAGAGATGAGTAGACACAAGACCAAAATCTCACTGCAGATCACAGCCTAGATGGCTCTGTTATTTGGGTGTTTTGCACAGGAAGGGGATTTCCAGGATTGCAAGGCTACAATAGTAGTTCTTGCTCTGACAATGGTCCAGTTTCAGGAGGCAGGGTTCAGTTCCAGCCTCTGTGGTGCCCTCTCCCTAATTATCCTTATTGTACTCAACAGGATATAGAGAATCTGTCTTAAGTGAATGCATCACAGTGAATGTCCCCACTGCCCCTAAAAATCTAAGCACTGACATTTAGAGAAACTTGGGAGATTAAGAACAAATATCACACAATCAATTTATCAATGACATGGAGCAAGCAACTGGAAAACAGACTAAGCTGGGGCTAAGGAAGAAAGAGAATATTTGAAGACAAATAAAGTAAGAAAATTTCCATTGCTTGTACTTGTTGGATTTCTTCTTCCATGAGAAAGGGAAAGCTGTGAGAATTTGCCACTTGGTTTCTATTCAGTGCTGTCTTTAAACAGTTACACATTAGGCAAATCCTAAGGCAAAGGTTATTGTGGGTATATTTGGAGACAGAAGTGTTTTATAACTACTGTGGTTATTTTGTCAAGATCTCTCCTTTTCAGATATGCCATTAGAAATCCATGTGTTACAGGTTTCTCTCACAGACAGAAGCCAGTGCAGAATTAGGTAACAATAAAATTAAATTATTTCTTAATTTTAAAAATTACATGGTTCAATTGTACAACATTCCACATTTAAAAAATGAAGAAACATTCCACATTTAAAAAATGAAGAAAGGATATTTATCATTAACAGCTAAGCTTCCTGAATTAAGTGATATTTAGCACGGTGCTACTTACCCTGTGGTATTCAGCACTGAAATACAAAATAAAATCAAAATGTAATGTAAGTGCCAGAGGGTCCCCATGCTAGAAGACAGGGTTATGTCTTCTGTGTGGTACAGTTTGCATAGTAATCCACCAGCTATACTCAGCAAGGAGGAAATGAGAACGACCTACAGTGAAGCACAGAATATATTGACCAGAGGGTGGAGGCGATTATAAAAATCTGTCAAACCACATATCAGTTATGTTCCCTGAGTTACCTGTCCCGAGGAAAAAAGCATACATACTGAAAGTTTATATTCTGTGTCACTTCCTTTGACACTCTTAGTTGTTTGCTGGAGAAACTGATTTGGTTTGGGCAACTTTTAGTGCTGCTCTGGTATATTTTGAAAGTCTGCAATTTTAAAGAGATTTCTTCTCACATTGATAGCAAGACAACAGTCTTCATTTTAAAACTCCTGCCCAGTTTTCACTGCTAGAATAAGTGATATTTCTCATATTGGCTGAATTTTCTCCCTTTCTGAAACTAACATTCAGCAGAACAGATAACAAGCTCTCAATTTTTCGCAGAATAGTCATGTTGTCATAGGCACAATTCAGGAACTTGCTGAAATATTATTGCTACCATATTGCACCTCCTTAAAAATAAAAGGATCATTTTCTGGCTGCAACAGAATCTTTATTTATTGCTGGCACAGAAAAAGCAAGCAGATCATTCCCACTGTCACTTGTGTCTTTGCTGTTCTGTTCTTTTGCAGCATTCCTTGTGTTGGCATTTCCAAAGAAATCGCTCAAAGCCAGATTCTCTACTTCAGCTGGATTTCATGAGATACAAGAATCATAGGAGTATCAGTAAATGTACAGTGTTTCCTTACATTGTCTGGAAACCCCAGACCATGGCTCTTTTTTTTGATCTAAAAGCAGGATGCCTCTGGGAGGGGGGGTTTCTGTAAAAGTGGCCTCTTAGTTACAACCATTTTCCCTTTGTGATTATATTCTGATGATTAAGGTCATTATTATGATAATTACTTCATGATTTAAGTCCAGAATTTCTTCAACTCCCTTTCCCTCTGCTGAACACAAAATATTTTCACTTGCCATTAACAATGAACTGAGGAGGCTGCTTACAGAAACAAGAGAAATAAGGAAGGATCAAGGGAGGCTAATCAGAAACACAAATATATTCAAGTTAGATGTTAATGTTATGTTTACAATGGGCCTGGGGCTGCATTCTGCCACAGGCTCATGCCCCACACATGTGCTTCCAAAGCCAGAGGGTGGATGTTCACTTGACTGATAATCATCCTTTCCAATGAAAAGCGTTTCCTAGGAAAATGTGTGGTTTTGCCAATCAGTAAACAGGGAAAATAATTTCTGTGATTTATAGACAAAAAGAGTTTAATTCCCTGCACAAAACTGTTGACCGCACTTTTCCAGTGCAGTTGAGGATACCTCAGCGTGAGGGGTAGAACACAAGTGACCTTAGATGAAAGGCTAATTGAGCACACTGCATTTTCAGCAGGGCTGCTGAAAGGGTGGCCCAGCTAGTGATCATCTGGGCAATAGCTGTCCTTAGAACTGTAACAGGGAACAAGGGGCCCTCCATGTATGCACGTGCTGCTCTGTACGATTCTGACAAGTTGATTCTTTCCATCTTGGAAAGAAAGCAATCCTCTGGTAAAACCATCCATCCAGATGATGTCTTTGACCCTACCTCACCCATGGCAAATATAAGGCACTGCAGCAGCATGAATACTCTTGTCAATAGAGCATGGTATGGTCTCCACCCATCCCACACTGGGATGAGTGACCTTTCTGTGGCTTTGTCACTCCTGTTTAATGCCAGCTCAGGTACTCTGTGAAAGGTGAACTGGAGTACTGATTAGGGCTTCTCAGCAAGGGAAATAACTCCTTTAACATATGAGAAGGATGACAAGGAAATTACTTGCCGTTTGATTCCAGTGGGATGTGATGGTATCCTGTGCTCCTGACAGTCAAACTGATCCCTTGCAGGCCTACTATTTCTCTTCTCCATCTCTGAAAGGCGCCCAGGAGATACTGCCATTTTATAAAAATACTGGTCTGAATTGCACATCAACCTGTAAGAAGAAGAAGAACAGCAGTTCTTCATTTCTAATACAATGAAGCTGAAATTGTTTCCAAGGAAGTGCATTTGCAGACAATTTTACAAACAAGTTATGTTTTACTTCTGCCTTAAGCTAGGAATGCAAGCAATGCACACCTGCAGCTAACCCCTGTTACTGAACTTCCTTATGCTCTGCATTTCTTCCTTGTCTTCCTCTGCTGCTGTGTTTCTTTTTGAAACCAGATCACTAGATTTTGCCCCATCTGCAGCCAGCATTAAAAATTCTCCTCACCTGCTGCTTGTTGTCAAGGCACATCAGGGCTACTCATGGGAACTAATTGCTTTTAGGTGACAAACAGATTTCCTCACATAAAATCTGCAGAAGATGTTAATAGTGTGACTTATCAATGAACAGTGTGACATGCAACATTCTCAATAATGACAAAGACAGTACTGCATACAACTTCATTTCTGGGTGGTGGTCAGAAATGGGTTCTTAAAGAAACTCTTATTTTAATTTTTACAGAATGGAGTTATGTTTCTCAGGAGACAGAATCAGAATGATACCCCTGCAAAGAGACAGCACGATGAAGACACAACACCAAAAAAATTATCCCAAGGAAGAAAATTCAAATGGTAAGAGAACCAGATCACCCATTCTAGTGAGTGTAGCAGCTTCTGCTACACAGTTATTCTAGCATATGTAATTGTCCTCAATTATGTAAATCTGGTTACTTCATTTTCCTGAATCCAAGTTTCTCTGATGAACAGCAATTGCACTGCACCATGCTGTAAATGCACAGTCTGTGGTGTTGTAATCAGTGGAAAGCTAGGGAGTTTGACAAGCTTAAAGAACGGGGAAAATGATAAAAACCCTCTTGCTCCTATGCCATAGATTTGGGGCTAGTTGAGCCTCGTGGTGACACTATTGGAGACTGCTGCTCTGTTATCTAGTAGAAAACAGAGAGGTCTCTGGCTGATAGGAAATACTGATGTCTTGTTGGGATGCACTTGAAGCACATGTATATCCCAGGGTCTATTCTGTTTGAAGAAATGTTAATTCTATGTTTAAAATTTTAATTGGATTAACTAAATGGCTGTTCTTAAAGGGCAGAATGCTGTGCAGATTCTCTTAATTAAGAATACATCAGGTTCAGTAAATTTGCACATAAAACCTAAACATCTTTATCTGATTTTCAAATAATATAAATGTATCTCATTGGTCTTTGCACAGATTTAACTGCATTGGTCTTTTGCATCAATTTTATTTAAATCAGTACAATTTGTGCAAGTAAAAGGATCCCTCTGATGTTTCTGTTCAGGTAATAAAGTTCTTATTTTGTCTTAACAGATGACTGAGACAGTTTTTGCAGCAGGTACTACCTCCCTCACTGTTTTTGGAACTCCCAGTGTCATCTAGGCTCCAGTCTTTACTAACTTTGTGTATGAGAAGGCACTACCAGATCTCTGGTTCCTTCAGAAGTCTGTTTGTGCTGGACTTTTGTTGGAGCTACCCCCAAATCACTGTTCTGGTAAACCTTCCCTATGGAGCTATCAAACAATCAATCAGCACATATAAATTCATAATCAGATAGACTGAGATTATGAAATTATACAGAAGTGCAACTAATCTCACCTTTTGCTCTGTTAAGTAACACGCTTTGATAGGCCAAGAGGCCAAGGAAGAAGTACACAAAACCCTCTCTGTTGCTAGAAAATAAATACCTTGGTTTTTGTTAAGTGTACTTGTGTTCCGTTGAGCGCAATGTGAAGTTGTTTTTCTAATTGAAGCTTAGATTTTACAATCAAGCTGTCTTTTTCCTGGTTTGAGAGCTGTAATGATTTTGAAAATAGAATGTAGCATTCTTATTAGAGTGCAGGTGCCAGATTAACATGTCATTCTCTTCCTTATCCTTTGAACAGCACACGGCTAACAGTAAAAAAAAAAACAAAAACATGCAAATAATACTCATGCTGTGACCCAAAAGAAATGCATTTTCAAGGTAACTTTCATAAGTTTTAGATGCTTACAAATGTGTGCTATATGGATAATATATTATTCAAACTGTAAATATTAAGGTCTTCATTATCTTTGAATTGAAATACACTCACAATGTATTTCATTTCCAGCATACCAAGGTAAGGGACATAGTATTCCTCCCAATTAATGCAATGAAGAGTTTTCACTGACATTCTAATGGGTATTTGAATAAAGAAAAAACCATCATAGGTAAAACTATTTTCTTCTTAATTTTGGGGTGCTACACTTGCAATTGCGAGATTAGTAAATCAGTTCATAAAAGCCCAGAAGTTTTTCTAAATCTGTCTGTTAATAATAGAAGAGATATAAAAGATAACTTTGAAGGCGTATTTTGGGAGCAGATCTCTGGTAGGAGGAAACTGCTCATATTTATCTCTTTAACTGCTTTCTTTATGTAGGGTTGTTTTTTTAATTCAGTGATAATCTAGTCAACTGCGTCTGGCTTGCTGGAGTCACTGCAGCAATTTCATGTCTGCACCTTGATGTATTTTATATTGATTGGGATGGATCTAAAATACACAACAAACCTGTGATATGCAAAGACCATTCTCTAACAGTAGTTTTTTTCAGAGGCACAGTGGTGTTCTCTGTTTCCATCAATGGGATTCTAAAACCAAGCTACCTACAGAGATAAACAATTTAGACTATTGCAAAGGTCTCTGATTCTGCTCTTGCACTGTTTTAATTCTAATATTCTACTGTAAAAGTTAGTGGTACTGGTCCTAGTACATTCTAGTGTAAAGGGGACAGGCTCATTCTCTATAACAAAACTGGTATTACAGATGCAGATACATCTAAAATTAGAATTTTCAGGCTTGGCTTAGTGAATGCTGAAATTTTTTGAATTTTCAGCTCACCATCATATGCTCCTTTGACGCTGATGAAGTCTGCATTGTTCCTCCTGTCCTCATCACTCTGACATTTGCAAACCTTACACCTACTTGAACCTCATTTTAAACAGCTGTGTGTGCCTGGTTGATTATTTTTTTTCCCCTACAGTTCCCAAATTAATTGGTGCAGTTCTTTGCCTTCCAACTTGATTCCTCATGTATTGAGTAATCCTGCAAACCTCTTACCTCTTCCTGGTCATTTTAGGAAGGATAACTTCTCCCAGCTGCTACCTCCTGGATAAGGCTGCTTCCTCTCAAGGTATAGTCACTTCTTAAAGCAAGAGAGCTCTGTGGTTATTTCTTCAATTAAGCTATTAAACCTTGTTATCACAGTTGCTTCACAAAAATTCTTAGCATAATTTCCTTTTTATGTAAATATATAGAGATGTACAATTTTAAATAATTTAAAAATTAAGAAACTTGTCAACATCTATTCATATGGTTTTTTCTGATCTAAATCCTATGCTTCCTGTGACTACTGAAGCTATGTACTGGTCTATATACTATGTACTTAGATCACAGATACCTCCTTGCCCAGTCTACAGGATAACCCACTGAGAGGCAACTGATTTGAGCTAAAAATAGTCTCAGTCTGGCAGCTTCTTCCTCTTTTACAAGCAGAGAGAGATAGGAAAATTAACCTGTTGCTCAGTCTGTCCCCCAGTCATAAACTGAACCCACTCCGGACCCTAATCAGTTATGAAGCTTATGAAATGCATTGTTTTTTATACTTTGCTTTGCAAGCTCTACATCCCAAATAAACTAAACTGAAATGGTGAACACTTGTGTCCCTGACAGGTTCAGAGTCAGTGATCAGCATTCTGCTGTTTGTTTTGGAGTGAACTGTGTTTATACATGAGGACTTGAGTTTTGAGCTATGCTGGAAAACAAGGCTTATGTCTCAGGAGGTAAGTAGGGTTCCCTATCAGCAAAGCATTTAAGACTAGATGACATCGGGGTGTGTTTGCATACTTTTATATACATAATAATTTGTGTGAACAAAAGTTAGAAAATACAGCAGACAACAGGAGATGATTTATTTATTTATTTTTAGTGTATGACTGATTTATTTTTCAAGAAATAAAAGGCAGTTGGATAGCATTTTCTATCAGATTGAGTCCACTCAAAGTGTGACATTCTAGAAATTGTAATTGTATTTGATCATGCTAAAATGCTTTGGTTTGGGTCCTGCTGGTCAACATTCAAACTTTACAGACCTCCAAGCTTCCCTCTGGGCCACTGAATCTTAAAATCATGGATAATCAAACACATATAGACAAAAGATGAAGCATATCAACTATCATGCTGCTATGAATTGAAATGGTGATTATCAAACAGAACACATGCATATAAATTGCTTTTATAATTTAAATTAAGAAATGATCTTTCAATTATCCGTCCCAAGAGGAAAGCCTCTGGATATATTATTTTAGAGTTTAGTAGGTAGAAGAGGATGGCAATGTAGCCTTTCACTGTTGGAAGAAAGAGCCTGAGTGGAGGATGTTATCTGGGAAATGAACACCAAAACTAGGAGCAAATACTTCTTGGAAAGTATTTGGTGCCAAAGCTGTTCCAGCCGAGTCGTAAACTTATTAGACATACAGTTCTTGCTTAGCATCACTGATTTTTGTTATACTGATACAAGTAAGGAGAGGAGTGGAGAGTAACATGATTCATAACGATGAAATATATTGCTGGTATACTAAAATCATGTATCATGCCAGAAATCTAGAAGGTTCTACAGAAATAAGTAACCTTTGCATACTCAAAAAAGCAGAGCTGAGAAACACTTTTGCTAGACCCCTGTGGTGGCACCTCATTGAGAACAGATATGTCTGCCACACAATCTTCCTTCTTCCCCCTTTTCTTGTGCATAGGGAAACTGAACAATAATACTGTAGTTTCCAAAGCAGATCAATAATATCAGAATATTCTATCCTTATTTTGGGATAGTATGTCCACATGTGTAACTGCCATAGTTTTACATATGTAATCCTTTGATTCATCTGGAATTATATCAGCCAACACCTGCCAACTGGACAGCTCCATGGCAATGCATACTAATTACAGAATCATACAATAATTAAAGGAGGAAGGAAACCCCAGAAGTCAACTGGTTCATGTCCTGCTAGATTACATTAAATTGGTCTGGACCCTGTCCAATTATGATGGAAATATACTGACCTGTCTGAGTTTCTCTCTGATTCCTGTGTTTGACCATCTCCATTGTGAAGACTTCTTTAAATATGTAATATTGTAATGAGCTTCTCTTCATACCTGCATTCAGGAATACATGCAGAAGCACCTGGAAGTGTGCTCTAACCAGGAATAACACAATAGAGAGCAGACAGACCTTTCTCTAATAACCAAACTAGACAAGAAAGAACATACAATTTACCTGGATAACACAGAGTGCAGCTGTGCCATGAGCAGGATTTAAAACTGTAAGTGTCAAAAATTCATGTTAGGCTTCAGAAATAATCTTGTGATGTTTTAATAATCAGAAAGCTCATATCTCGGCTTCACCTACACAGCCCTAAGAGATCTGAATCTCCGCATCACTATCACTATCGCTATGTTTTCAGGTTTTTAAAGAAGTAGAGTGCTTCTCTCCCTTGTTTGTTTTTAAGCAAAACACTGTCTGTGAGCCAAAAAACATCCACTTAACTCCACAAGTTTAGGTTTATGAAAATAACTTCCAAAGACTAGGATCAAAATGGGATAATTAGCAATGATGGAGAAACATCTGAATAAAGCTGGGAAACAGAAACAGAGGCGATTCCTTTTGGACTGTTAATGTTTTAAGTACAGGGGTTTCAAGAGACTGTAAATCTTTCCTGTAGTTTTGAATAAGCCTTCTAGAGATAGAGTATGTGACACTCACAAGTCCTGGCAAATTCTCTTTATTCTAGGCCTGCCATACAAATAGTATAGCAGAAGATAATGTGAGAAAAGCTTTATTAAAAAACCCCAGCCCTAAATAAAATCAAGTATATTAATCACTTAGGATTTTACTATGGAAAATAGTTCTCAGTTTATACCACAATTCTTCTATTGCCTTAATATGTAAATCCAGAAAAGGAATAAAATTAAGAAAATAATACTATAATATACTTAGGAAAATCTTTTAAGCATCCACAGGCTGTAAAGCATTGCCCTAGGCTCTCTTTGCATACAGACAGCTAGGAACAGGTTTCCAGACTGTTGTGCTCAAAGGACCAGGTGCAACAAATTACTCCATTTGCATTCGTTCATTGAAGCCACATGGGTTTGCTCCTTACTTCTGAAAATCTTTTCCAGGCTTAGCTTTGAGAGCTACTAGTTTGTTCTCATTTCCCAGGGTGGAACAGTATGACAGGTCTTGGCAGAGGTCACAGAATAAAAAGGAAATCCTGCCTTTCCTTTATCTCAAATGTCTGTTCTGCGGAGTAAGCTTTCGTACCTTGCTCTCCCATATGAGTTAGTCTGTCTTTCTGGCCCAAGGGGTATTTAATTTTCCACATAAAATGAGCAGGTCCAAAGAAGTAAAATGTGAGTGAAATGACCTGGTTAGCTCTCACACTACAACACTCACCTGACTTGTAAAACACTGAAGTTTCACAGGAGTGATGGATGCTATGGGTACACAAGCAGATGAGCAATCATAAGACGTGAGACTGGTCAAATTGCATTTGTGTCAGACATCTAGGAAAATAAAAACCATGCATCAGAAAGTGTGGTGAAGGGTAAGGCATCTCCCTGAAAGGCAGGTAGCTGAGACGCTGCCAAGCTTCCCCTGGCTTTTGTAAATGCAAATGTGCTTTTGGTGGGATGATGGTAGATGATTTTGGGGAGTTGTCATGGTAAACCCCTGAGAGAGCTGGCCTTGCTAAGGACATTCCCCTGGGCCTGGCAGTGGGCTGAGATGTGTGCCAGAGGTGCAGGTAACTGAAGCAGGTGGTAAGTATGGAGTTAGGTTTTAGTGCTTAAAACCTGAATTAAAAAGCAAGAGTGCAACATCAGGGCACTGAGTGGGCACTAAGAGATCTTAAGGACCAGCCTCACCT
>JAOXNG010000042.1:14225640-14238648 GCA_028566535.1 Scolopax minor | reverse complement strand
AACTCCCGCCGCCGGTCCCGGCCCGCGGCACCGCACGGTCCCGCTGCACCCCCTGCGCCCCGCAAAGGGAAATGCACCGGCTCCGCACCCGGGACTGCCCTCTGGGAGCCGTGCTGCTCTCCGATGCAAAATAAAATAAAATAAAATAAAATAAAATAAAATAAAATAAAATAAAATAAAATAAAATAAAATAAAAATTAATAATAACATAAAAAATAACATTAAAAAAATAGAGGAAAAAATATATCTCGCTGCATCGGTTGAAAAGGGCCGGATCCTGCAACTCCCGGTCCTGAGCGGGGTGTCAGGATGGTTTTGGAAGGAGGGGGAATGTTGTTTTGTGCGACAGTTTCATTTAAAAGCAAGGGGAGGGGGAGGGAACAGGTCTCCTTTGCTTTTTCAATTACAGCTGGATGTATGAAATAATAATATTCTGCACAGTATTTCTGTCTGCAAGGTCTGAGCTGTGCCTTCCGCCTGTGGGAGCAAAGCATATTACCCCTACCAGTAAATAAGCCTTGGAATGTCCTTGTCAGCCCAGTTCATGGATCCTGGAGATGTATTTTAGAGAGCTAGAGATAATGACTGTATCTATCCAAATTGCATTGACTTTAGTGCAAGTGGAGTAAGAATTGAAGGTGCACTCTTCAACGGCTCCACAGCAGCCCTAGAAGCATATTTGTTCTCATTTTTAATTCTTGTGCCCTACCATTCCTTGTGCCCACATCCAGTGACCTTCTGTCCAAAGGGCTCTGGTCATGTATGGAGGACAGGGAGAGAAGCTTGTGCTGGTCAGTGCTGACTCCCTTCCCCCAGGCAGTTCCACCCTCACAAGCACATGCCCTTCTCTCAGGTTTTGCAGCAGTATTCAGTTCCCATTACCCAATTTACCAGCAGCAAAACACTTCTAGTGCCTAGTTAGGGTACCCTTTCAGGCAGTTGTCAGTTTACTCGTGGAGGCAGGCTATGCAGCATCCCAGTGAATGAGAAGCAAAATGCTAATAACAAAAATAATACCTTAAGAACAAGTTGATTTCATTTAATCCAAGAACTGGCCTCCCTAAGTAGGGGAAACATAATCATCTGGGAATGAAGGTAAATCAAAATGAAACAGGGAAATTGGCTCCACCAGAGCCTAAAATAAATGTGAGCAGTACTCCAGGGTTCTGTGAGATGAGACAAATGAGAGAGGAAATGATCCACTTAGAGCTATAGGAGTCCAGATATCACATTAGCAGAGGGGACAGCAGGAAAGGCCTTAGGGGATGCCTGCAGAGCTCTGTCACCCACAAAGCCAGCAGAGCTGATGATACTCAATATCTTAACAGCCTGTAAGGCCAGCAAGGACCCACTGTTTCTAGGACACAGGGAGGAGACTTTCACTGTTTCTCAATGGAGGAGGCAATCAGAACATCCTTGCACATGCATTTGGGGTAGGAGTGTGAGGTGATGCTGGGAAGAGGACATACTCTGCTTTATGGAGGTAGAAGAAGCAGTGAAGGCTGCCCTGGGGGAGAAGGGAAGGAAAGGAACTTGGCTGGGATGTCAGCAGAGTTTGCAGAGAGAAGTGCAAGTCACAGAGCTCATCCTGCCATCTTGAATGAGACCTGATCCCCCAAAAAAGGTCACTCTTCAACTTTTTGCCTAAAGTTTTGACTGCTATGCATCCCTGAGACACAGTGGCCTTTCACATGAGCAGCACCGCAGTGCAGTCCTGAAGTGAGCTCTCCATACAAATTCAAGGCCACCCTGGGTCAATGATCCTCTAGCCCAGCAAAATGGAAGCAAAGCAGAACAGTGCTGGCTTTTCTCCAACCAGAAACTTACAACCTAATTTCCATTTCTCAACTACAGGCATTTTAAGCCCTAAGCCGTTCTGAGTAAAGAGTCTGTGAAAATCAGAGCCCTTCCAATCCAGAGAGTTTGTTTATAGCTCAGGTCTGCATGAGTCTAGTGCTTGAATTTACCATCTGTGAAATTTTAATGGGTGAGCTGTAGAAAGAAGAGAGTTCTGCATGGTTTTACAGCAAAATCATGGATTTATGTTTTAAATATGAGATATCCACTGTGCAAAATCACAGTCAAGTACAAGATGAGTAAATGAAATAGTGAAAAGAAAATGAAAATTTAATGAAAAAAAATATATGCATGAAAGTGAAAATCTGTTGACAGATTACAGTTGTGTTCCTATAGTCACCAGTGCAAGTAGTTTGTCTCCTTAGATAAAAGTTAGTAAACTAGATGATCACTTATAATTCCTGCTGGGGATACCTTTTTTTGCAAAGTTTATGCTAGCACTGATTCAATCTAGGCTTTAAGTATAAAAAAAGATGGAAGTGACTTTTGAAATGCTGAAGAAAAAGTTATACACAGGAGAAATTCACAGTGTGGCCTATGCAATGGCAACGTGATATCAATTTATTATGTGTATCAGAAACTGCCTCTCCCTAAAACTGAGCAGGTTTGAATTCAGGATATAATTACATTGTTTTTCTAACCCAGGAAATGGGAAATCACATGCCCACCTGGGAAATGAGCATCTCTAATAGCAAGCTCGCAGCAGCAAGCAGACACTGCTATATCTCATTAAGTCAGGCTTGTGGGGGAAATTCCTACACAATTTGCAGCATCACAGATATGGATCCTGGTACAGAGAAAAAAGTGGGGCTCCTGTTCAGCCAGTCCCCAGCACTCAACTCCCCATTTGCCACCTTCCTAGGACAGCATCCAGGCTGCTCTCTAGGGCTCCTGCTGCTGTGTGCTTCATGGCTGCATCTTCCCATACAGCTTTCAAATTTTTCTCTGGATAGATGAATAGAATTGCTTCTGAATGCGAAGATAGACAAGATAGAGCTGTGAATAACTGCTACACTTGAGCCCAGTATTTCACCTCATTGCCTAATCAATTGGAAAGAAGACAAAGCCGTCTTGATGGCTGAGGGACTGAAATATCAATGCTTCTCTGCTGAATTCACACTTCACCATAGCCTGTCTCTGAGCCTTGGCACTTCTGCTCGCCCAGGATGTACTGACATTTACCTTCTTAAATCCATTACTCTTTGTTGTTCATGGGAGCATCACCTCTTGAAATTCAGGTGATTTAAGTAGGTATCCAAGTATGAACTTCCCTTGATTTGGCTTCATAAAATGGTTGAGGGTTGCCCAGAGGAAGACACTCTGCTTTTGGGTTACCAGCACTTTACCTGGAGTGAAGGAAGAATGGCTTCTCCACTTCCACTCTGAAACTTACCATGCTGAAGACTGCCTTTCAAAATCTCACTCACTAGCAGTCTCTGAGTTCATACAGTACATCGTGACCAGAACAAGGGCAAAGACCCGGAACAGGGGAAGAGTCCTGTGAAACTGCTTGGCCATGAGGCTGTAGGAAATGGTTGCTACATTGCGCAAGGCTATTGGTTAGAGCCCAATTCTCCTCTCTGAGCAACCCCAGTCTCATCTACATCCTGCCCGCACTCCTTTGCCAGGATCTCCTTGTATCCCCTTCTACTGTTCTACTATGCTCTCTCGATCATAACAACACTCTGTTACTTCATCCTGGGTTCTGCCTCATGAACCCATCCATACCAGAGGGAAGTCAATGAATGGATTTACTTGAAGTGCCCAGTGGGTGTTAGTTCAGCTCCAAAATGCATTGGCGGCTCTTCCTAAATAACATGTGTTTTAATTTTGCCAGGTAAGCTTTCCAACTGTCTCTGCTTAAAGTTAGTCTTCTAAACCCTCCTTTCCGCATCTGGCTGAAGCCCCAGAGCCTGCTGAGAGCTTTAGCTGACTAACACTAGTGACACTGCAGCCATGTCTCCAAGATGACAAAATGCACATTTTGTTTGGAGCAGGAAACTGTTTGGCTAAATTAGTTTGCATCAGGAACAGAGTTTTGCTATGAAGTTTTTTGTCTGTAGCACAAGGAAATGGTGTATTTTATTTATGGTTGATAGACCTGTGAATAAATACATCATTAGTGCCCATAATCCCAATGCTTATTTCTGCTCTACAATAAAAGCAAAGCATTTCATGACAATTAGAAATATAACAAGGCAAATATTGGCCTTTTGAGACTCTGGAAATCTTCCTAGGTCTTTCACTCTGGGTGTACGTGTGGTTTTTCACTGTCTGTGGCCAAAAGCCTGGCTCTATTTCTGTAGCTTTCAGTATTTGCCTTTGAGAAGAGATCAGAAAAATGGCTGCAGAGTTAACCAGCTTGGTCAAGGGCAATCTGACTTAAATATGGCGAGACTTCAGGACAATGCCTACCATGCCCCTGATGCCCTGACTCTCACAAAGAATGGTTTAGATAGGTAGAAGAGTCCACTAAAACCATGCCAATCACTCTGTGACAGATGAAACAAATCTGAGATTTCTACAGGCCTTCCACATGAAGGGAAAAAAATAAAATAATTTTGTGATTTTCACTCCTTTGAAAGTTTCCTTTCCTACAACACCAACAGGAATGTGACACAGGGTGAATGTGAGTGCAGAACTCTCCATCTGTCATGCTTGCCAATATTTCCTTGTTTCTATATTTCTTCACAGACTTATGCTTGTGTGAGAGCTCTCTAAGGCAGGGATCCTCCATTTTAGGTGGGGTTTTTTGGTACAGCTCTTGTGCTACATCCTTTCAGATCTCATTATGGGGCAGGGTTTCATGCTCTGAAGATGTGGCAAAGGCAACAATTCAGGGAATTCTTATGCCCTACATCTCTCTCCCCCTGTTTTATCAGTTCAACTGGTTTTTAGACGCATGTTAAGAACCAGAATAGGGACCTGGTCTGGCTTTATGAAGAAAAAAATGGCTAAAGAATGAAGCTGTATATTCACTTCTGGCCCACTAAGGAAAGTCTGAGACCCTTGTACAAGCAAGGGAGTTCATTGCAGCAAGTGAATGGAAACCAGCAGTAGTACTGGGTTGAGTGTGGGAACCAGTATGGTTACAAAATGCTTGATTTGCTGAAATGCAGTCCGGAAGAAATGCTCTGAAGTTCTTGTTTCCATCCAGTTTCTCTTTCACCCCATTAAAGTAATAAAACCTCCTACCAGAGCCAGCCTCCTCTGCTTTTAGGGGAGATGCTGGTTAGGAGAGAATAGGAACTGATGCTCATTACCTGAATTGGCAGAGGTGCAAATCTAGGTCAACAGGGACCGGTCAGATCAGGTCAGATCAGGCCTCTGCTTCACAAGCACTGATCTACTTGCTTTTTTTTTTTTTGCTTTTTTTTTTCATCCCATACAGAGCACAGAGTGCAAACGGACAGGTGCTCTGATTCCTGTGATGAGCTGAAGTTGACAACTCACAGTTTGCTCATCTGTGCAGCAGAAGAATCAGTCAGTTGAGGTAACACACTGACATGCTTTTTGCCCCAAAGCCTCTCCATCTAGAGCTGTGAGAATGGCTTTTGTTCTGCCACAATGGAGAGGACAGTTCTCATGTATATTTTAAACAGCATGTGAAAGCTAGGACTGAACTTCCTTGCTAAATCCAGAGAAATTCTATTGAACTCAGTGAAAATTGCATCTGAAATCTCTCACGGTGATAACAGAATCAGGTCTTACAAGCTCTTTGTTATGCCTATAGCCTTAATTGCCATTAGCAAATTAATTTTCATTTACTTCTGTCTAAATGAGCCATGAGAATCCAGTCATCATTACAAATCAGTGTTCTAACACTGGTAGCATTGTCCTTTCCTGTCTACTGCCTCTCTCCTGTCCTCAGTTGATTTGGACACAAGTGACATCAGCCACTTCTGGAGTGATTGCAACCAGGGTAAGTCGACATGGCAGAGGAAGAAAATTGCAGGAGGACCTGACCCAGCAGAGAAGCAGGGAGATCCTGCCATGAATCAGTCCAGGAGAGGACTGTGCACATCTGCAAATTAAATGGAAGAAAGGATGTGATTTTATGGTAACACTTGTAATGCAAGAGACTGTAAATGCATCTATAATCCAAAGTGAACTAAAAATTTCAGCAGAGTGTTGACAAAGGATGTGTGCATTTACTGCCTGCCCTTAGCTCACAGGGGAACCTCACATAATTGGCAGGTGTTCTTGGTTTGTCATTGTCTGCTTCATTGTTATAGCTACAGTTCCATCCTATACTTAATTTTGGTAACTGAGCAGGTACAAATTTTTGCATCTGTGAGGATTTGCACATGTAAAATTGTATTTTAAATTTGGAGGCACCTTTTCACCCTCTGCTTTCACCAGAGAGTGCATAGTTGCTGACTGTGTTCCTTTCTGGGGTGGGGGACCCTCAAGTAGACAGGTAAGCAACTCCACACTGCAATTGAATGCCCCAATACAATGGTGGCTGGTTAGAAAAGGCAAGCTGATGTAATTAAAGAAACCTGCCATCAAGAAAATGAGATCTAATTTAACCCTGACATCTTCACTGTAGAGGGCTATATGGAGAGAATTGGTGAGAGCTACCCAAATTTTACAGTAAATCATACTGGTGCTGGACAGATAATGACTGGCTGACCCAACTTTTGGCTTTACTACATAGTCATCAGTGTCAACTCTTCAACATGCTGTGAGTTTCTATTACAGCTTTCCTGCTGGAAATTGAGTAAATATACTTAAAGCAAAGCAAACTAAAATGTCACAGTCCATTAACAATAACTAAGCAGAACTGAGAAAGGAAGAACAGGATAACTCAAGGATTCGGGAGCTAAATTACCTGTGGAGAGCATAAACATAAAGGGATACACGGATCAGAGAATACCACAAACAGCATCCACTCTGTACTATAGCCAAAATGCTGGTCAGCCATACATCTATCCATCTTCATAACACCCCTGCATTATGGATCTGTCCACCTCTGCCTGCCTGTTACACACAATGTAGTGGGTGGCAATGATCCAATAACTTTTGCTTATAATATACCTAGGCTGGCCTGGCTGATGGCATGATTTATTGCAGCTTTATCCATAACATTTTGCAAACTGTTCCTGTTTTACTCTTCCATGAGCAGCTGTTAAAGTCTTTCTTCTGCATACTTAAAGTCTTCATTTTCTTCTCCTCTAGCAGCATGTTGTTTACATGCCCTGATTAGAGTAATCAGGGGAACTTGAGAAATAGCTATTTCATTCAGTTTGATTTTCAGCAGAAAGGTAGGTTCTTTCTTTAAACCTTGGACTAACATTATACAGACTTTCTCAAATCTCCCCTTTCCAACAAAATTAAGAAGTCGGTTTTGCCCAGCTCACGACTCTGTTTAAAGCCAGGGTGTAGCTGCCTGTACATCAGTGAAAAACACAAACATCTGCACTAAATTGCTATCACACGGGGCTCACAGCCACTGTCTAGTTTCATCCACGTGCTTCCTCTACTTCAGTTCAGAGGTCTGTGCTAAAGCAACAGAGAACCAGGCTATGAAGGGACAAAATCACAGCAGAGAGGAGGTGGGTACAACCATGTGTAGGCAAAGCACATGGTCAGGGTGGCATCTTGCATGAGTGGGGAAGGAAATTTCCTCCTTCATTGCAACTTCTCTCCTACCCTTACTGCTAGCATTGCCTGCTGCCTTACTGTGTTTCATTACTGGACAAGGTTATCCCCTCCCCTCCAAACCACATCATATGACTTGAGCTGCCACCAAAGGAGGACAGACACAGGCCAACCCAGAGCAGACCTGCATGGGGTCTGTGCCAAGCAGAGGAAGGTTTTCCTGCACTAATGCCCCATGTTGTCAGGTGAGGACTTCATCTAACAACGGGTTCCTTATTTTCCAGTGCCAGGAACTAATGTGGAAAACCACAGTTAGACCAAATACTTCTCTGAGATATTTTGTGCAAGCCAGCCTGGAGAGGACAACACTGTAATCTTTTTGGTGTTATTGTAACATACTGTTCATAAGGAATAACAAATACCAACTTCAAATTAACTGTGATACACACACTGAAAGCTAAGTGGAGTGAATGAGGAGAGACCAGAGATAAAACAGGCTGCTCTCCAGATATTATTCTGCAAATTAAAGGGACTGGATGGAAGATATACATCACAAAAATAATCTATTATGCTCAGTGTACTAGAGCAGAACTTTCACCCTTTTAAATTCTCATTAAAATGCAGCCATTTTTGTTTCAAAGGATTAATATGTTGGCTCTAAAGAGAGAAGAAAAATGTGATTCATGGAGTGCTTGGAGTTAGATATTGTTAATTGAAAATAACTCTAGGCACTTACACAGTGCTATTCAGCTCAACATCTTGAAACTAGGCTTTTTTGGTTGGTTTTTTTTGTGTGTATGAAATTCATTTATGTAAAGGGGCTGCTGAAAGACTTGTGTGTAGCAAAAATCTTGCCAAAAAGTACTGTGGGAGCTCTGGTACTTACACTGTGCGCTAAGGCAAACATCACCTTCAGGCAGAAGGCTTTCAAACATGTGGGGACTCACTGTCACATAGGAATAAAATACCTGTCCGTAAAAATAGCAGGGAATGATTTATGATGGTTTGGCTACAGCTAAATGGATATTTTTACAGTTAGCTAAAACAAGGCCCCCAGAAACTCTGGAAAATAATGTACTGGTGCAGTCTGACTTCTGTTACTTCTGTTACTCTGAACATGGAAAAATATTTGTTGTGAAATGAGGACTTTGTAGCCATGTGCTAACTCCTAATCTAATTAATGTAGAGAAGAAATTACTATTGGTGGTTGTTTGCCACAGTGGATTTTCTGATGCTCTGGATCCTCCAGTTTAGCAGGGAGTCTCAGAGCATCAAAAAGTCCACTGGGGTCAATAGCCACAGCAGGGTTGCCCAAAGGACTTCCACAAGACCTCAAAGGTAGGCAAACTATTAAGGCACTTGATGAATTAGGGCGAGCAGGACTCAACTCACCTGCGTAGTAAACAATTTCTGCCTGGCAAGTGGGGAAGCAGGCACACACAGCGTGGTGGCTTGCTTAAGGTCACAGAACAATTTAGTCTGGTGTAAAATGAAAAACCCTTGAGTCACATCCTTTTCCCCACCATCCCGGTGCCAAATGAAGAAGGAGCACCATTCATGAACTGTGGTAATTTCATAAAGTATCAAGCAAAAGGCATTAAAATTAATAAAAGCAGAAACAGCTAACTCAGAGAGTGCTCTGTTCTTCTTTTGTCTCTGGAGTATTACAATGACATTCTGTAGTGGTGCTGTGAGGATTTACAGTTTCCTTGTACAGTACTGCCATTGACGTGTTGGAGCGAAGATTTAGCTTTGTAAGCCATTTGTTTCTGAACTCATTGTGACCTACTTTAAGTTTGCTGCTTAGTGGCTGGGATTTAGAGTGGCTGGGACAGTGATGTAAGCAAAGTCACACTTTGGTACATGGAGGCAGAATAGGTCATTGGTATCAATGCTAGACCAGGAAATATTGCAGTGCACTACCAGGTTAAATAAATCACTCTGGAATAAAATGAAGAGGGAACCACGCACTGAGAGGAAGGATCTGTTTGAAGTGGAGAGAAAACAGGAAGATGTTTTTCATGTGACTAATTGAAACAATAATTCCAGCAGGAAGACTTGTTACTGATGAAAGCCCCCTGGGGAGCAGAGGTGATGAACATCTTTGAGAAGCCATTTTCTGCAGGTTTCCACAGCACTCCTAGCCCCTAACGACCTTTTTGTACCATCAGCTGGGGTCTGCTATCTACAGCTCCTGGAAATAGGCATAGCGTCCTTTCACACTGTGTCTGGGAGGCAGATAATGAGATAGGGAAAGATAGATACAAGAACCAACAAAGACCACTAAATCCAAAGTGCTGTATTTGGCTCTGGCTTCTCTGAGGAAGAGCTAGCTGTAAGCTGCATGTAAAAGGCCAGTGACATTAAAACACTGGCCTCTGAAGAGGACCCAGGAATGAGAAATGTCACACAGAAGAAGCTATTACTATTGTCATTTTATTGTAGGCAGTTCCATGGCAGCCTCAAAGAGTGGTGGAGGAGGAGGCTGGAATGGAGGAGGTTGGAGGAAAAACCTTTAAGATGGGCAGAGAGAGCACCTACCTGGAGTGGGCTTGTGACAGGGCTATGGACAAATCTCTCATACCAAAAACCCAGAGAAATAAATGAAAAAGCTCTATTTGTTGTCAGCAAGGTCAGGATTTCACAGAGGTCTGACCTTCAGCTTTATGTAGTCCAAAGTATAGGTCACAGCCTCACAAGGGGAGTTGCAACAAAGCATGGCACAGGAGTGATTTTTGCCTTTAAGCTCTCTGATATGTCAGGGGGGCTTTTATGACCCTTTCTTCTCTCTCATGTGTAACCTCTTCCCAAGACTCTGGAGTGAGCTCCCTGCAGAGGTCATTAGTGCCTCTCCTGAGGCAGCAAACATGGAGACAAGGGACAAAGAAAAATTTGGGTTTCACTGGAAGTCAGCACAACATTCTAGAAATATCAACTGTGCTTCCTGGACAAGATATAAGTAGGCACAGAGCTGAGTCGGTTCTCAGATGGCTTTCCAAGCACATAACAGGAAAAACACTAGCAGTGTTTCAATTAGCACTCTGCTAATTGATCTTCAGACATGCCACGATCCTCAGAGCTCTGAGTTCCCTACAACACTGAGCCTCAATGTGTTAATGGAGTGGGACCTGCTGCTGCGTGCAAAGTCCCCACAAAGCACACGTTCCCTGCCAGCCCAGAGTTTTTGGCTCTAGCAGAAGGTGGAGTTTGATGACCTGTTGTAAAAATCACAAACAGGGAGCCTAATCTTTGGCCCTCACTCTCTCCTAAAATTAAATAAATTTCCCATGGAAATTAAAGGAAATTTTATCTGAATAATCCTCCAGAATTTACTGGCTTTACTTTGCTTAAGTAACCAAGGAGAATTTAAACTGATCATTTATTTTCCTGTGGAAAAATCCCATGAACTGTAATAGAGGAGACCCTGAAAAGCTTTTATCTTAATTACTGCAGAAAATTACAGAGAATTAGATCCTTTCTAATGGTTTTCTGAATCATCCTTTGGGATTTGATAGCAGGAATATAATTCGCTATTGAATTGTATAGACTAGAGGAAAAACAATGCCTATAGAAAAGTGTTCACTATCTATTAATGTCTATAGGGCTTCCCTATAAAAGGTTTCTAAAAGCCTTTTATTTACAAATACTTCCAGGGGGTTCTATTATGCTGTACACCTCTGCTTATAATGCACACTCATTAGAGTAAGAAAAGCAAAAAAAGACAGCAGAGAGCAGTGATCTGGTTTCTGGGAAAAAGGACAGCACGAAATCACAGGAGACCATCCTCATAACCCCATGAAAATGCATCACATAGCCAAGAAAGGCAGAAAAAACCTAAGGTTTTGATCCTTGATGGAGTTCCTGCTGGCAGACCCTTGTTCCCACCTAAACTCTGCATCTCTAGGGAGCTGCAAAGAGCTTTACTTTGGATTACAGCTTCATAGACTAACACTGTAAATTGATAATGGAGTTTGATCATACCCTGGAAGCTTGCATGCAAGAAACCATGAGTGCATGTGTAATGTAGCAATAACTGATCAATTCCTTGTTTACTTTCTTTAGCTGAGCAGCTTGGTCTTTCAACGGCAATTGCAGACCCCCCCTGAGCAGAGTGTGCTGTACACAGCCTGGTTTTTTCTTCCCTAGTATGCGTCACACTAACAGAATAAGACTTCCCAAGCCCTGCTCTGCACCCTCCCTCCCACCTCACAGGCATCAATACTATACATCACACAACTATAAGGAGAACTGGGTCTTAGTTGTGCAGTCGTTTGCTGCACGTCCAGTCTTGTGGTTAACATCAAGGTTATGTGTAATGATGGCAATTGGAGTTGACTTATGCCTGTCCAGTTCCTGATGTTAATCTTTCTATTCTGTCCTGACTCCAGGGAGTCTTTCTTTATAGCTATCATTTTTTCTGCTTGCTGAGGGTGCTCATGGCACTCATGCCTCCAGGTCACATCCTACTGTAGCAGTCTCCTTAATGACACTGGTGCTGCAGGGTATGGGGCTTCTGATGAAGAGATGGTTCACAATGTCATTTCTTCAGCAAAGAAGTGACAGTGTGAGTGCTGCACCAAGAGTTGAGCCCTGGTGCAAAACTTTCTCCAGCAGCATCTGCCTTGCTTAAGCTTCTGAGGAATTCTCTACAACTACCTGAAAGGAAAATGTAGAGAGGGGGGGGTTGGCCTCTTCTTCCAAGGGAATAATGACAGGACCAGAGGAAATGGTATGAAGCTGCGGAAGGGGAGATTTAGATTAGATATTAGGAAGAATTATTTTACTGAAAGAGTGGTCAGGAACTGGAACAGCCTGCCCAGGGAGGTGGTGGAGTCACCGTCCCTGGAGGAATTTAAGAAATGTGTAGACATGGCTGTTCAGGGCATGCTCTAGTGCCCAGGATTATTGGTCTGTGGTGGGGTGTGGGGTTTAGTTGGTGAGTGCTTTTTTTATGTGTGGGTTTTATGTAATATTTAAGCATTTTTATCTCTTCAACAGTGTCTATACTTTTAATTACCTTGTTATTGTTTTGAGCCACTGTACAGTAAAAATTATCATGTTAAATAATTGTGTTATATTAACTTAGTATTTAAAAACTTCACCCATTGTCAAAGATCCAAAACAATACCATTGCTTATCACTATAAGAGAGTGTTTTTAAATAATCTAAATAACACTTTTCTGAGCATAATGAAAATGAGGGATAGGGAAATGACAAGATGCATAAGAAAACAGGGAAAAGAAAGAAAGAGAAACAGAGGTTTTACTCTATAATAAGGTTTAAGTTGTTGATACAGCCAAGGCATTTTTACAACTTCTTTTTAAAGGTGACTGTCTAAATTATTTTAAATCCCATAGCTTGAACTAATGCCAGTCTGTCTGTAGACTGTTTCTTGGTTTTATCTTATGCCTGTTTCCAATTTCTGTTTTATTGTAACCTTTTTTTCAGTCTTTCTGTATTTTTTCCCCTTATTTATATTCTTCACTAGTTCCCCTCCTATTTTTGACCAGGAAGTGTGTGGCAGGGGAGAGCAATGATCTTCAATCT
>JAOXNG010000042.1:14112598-14125876 GCA_028566535.1 Scolopax minor | reverse complement strand
GGGGGGCGGGGGGGGGGGGGGGGGGGGGGGGGGCGGCGGCGAAAGGACCGCAGTGGCCGGGCTGGGTGCGCGGCGGCGGGCCGGGAGCAGGCGAGCCGTGCCGCCGTGGCGGGGGGACATTGCAGCACCGGCGGGGAAGCGGGCTCGGGAGGCGCTTCCCTTCCCGGCTCCGGCGGGGGTAGGATGCCGGCAGTTGCGTCGTGGAGTGTGGTGAAGGGTGGTTTGGTTGTTGGTTTGTGTTTTGGGTTTTTTTTTTTTTTTTTGGTTTGTTTGTTTGGGTATTTTTTTGGTTTATTTTTAAAATGTATTTATTTGCCTTTAGGATGAGACAGATGTTAGTTGGTGATTTGTTTTCTTAATGCTAAGGATTTGCATAATAAATATGAGGTCTGTCCCGTGTTTTTTAGTCAGTCAGCAATGGGGAGGTTTTTAAGAGATGAAAAGCATTTCATAATTAGAATGGTTTTTAAAAAAACTCTTTTTTTTTTTTTCCTGAAATGGGAGGAACAGGGCTACAGAGCTCTGCCCTCATTACGTTGCATATTTAACACATCAGAACATCCTGATAGATTGGGAGGAATGCAATGAGTATTGTGCTATTGAACTATCCACCCTAGAAAGAGGAAATCATTAAATATTACCTGCTTAGCTTGTGTGTTTGCATACAGAGGGACGTATATCTTACCCAAATATATCTCTTCGTGTTGGGCATATACATTTTGTTTCTATACATAGCTATGTAGTCCTACGTGTTTATTTACCTGTCTGTCTCTACAGTTGCATCAGACATCACACATTCAACTGGTACGTGAACTCAAAATCTGTACATGTTAATTGCCACTGAAATATTGATGGTAGGTCAGTCCATGCAGAGGGAAGGCTAGTTGCCATTCCCATCTAACCCAAGCTGCCAGCTCTCCTGTATAACACAAATCTTGTAGCTGTTTAATTGATAGAGATCAAGGCAGTGGGAGAATATGGACTGTATTAATTCAAGGAAAACGATGGTAGACTTGTATAACACAATACTACATACTTTCCAGGGAGCCAAGCAAGCTATATTTAAACCTCAGGTTTATTTTTGTAACTATCTTGTCAATCAGAGCTATAGTTCTCCTGTGTGGGAATATCTGATTATATGCTGATTAAGGAAGGAAGCTATTTCAATCATACGGAGGCAGTATGTCCTATAAAGTACTGTTTCTTGTGGGCAGTGATCAATAGAATTACTGGGGCTTGAGGACAGGTAAGTACCTTTTTTAAAAAAAAAAAAGTGTATCTGCAAAGACTTGACTTAGAGTAAAAGCTCACAGCAGTCATGTTAGCCTTAATTTTTTTTTTTTTTTTGGGGCTACCCACACTGTTTTCACAGGTAACCTGAGATGGGCCACCTTTATCTTTTTGAATGTCCTACCGGTACATGTCTTGATGCGAAACAGATAGACTGTGACTTCAGTGTGGCACACTATGTGCCTTGTCGTGCACTACACAAGCAGGCAGAAAGCTCTCTGTGGAACTTCTGATGGAGTTCATGTAGGAGTTGTACAGGGGCTAGAAAGGTAACAGTTGCAATAAAAGATGAGAAAAAAGGTCCAGTTAGTGGGTGGTGAAAGCAGCACCTGAGAGAGGGTCATCCAATTCTGATCTTGTGCAAACAGGGACTGTTAGGATGAAGTCGCTGCCCAAGTTGGCAATGAGCAGCTGAACAAGGCAGCCTGAGGGGCCACTGGTACTTGTGTTTTAGTTGCAAGACTTGACAGCAGTCCGTGTTTCTAGGCTCTTGGCTTTGGTGGAAAGGTTATCAGGGAGACAACCTCAAGAGAAACAACTCTTAGCTTTTTTGAAAAAAATTCTCAGCATTTTTCTCTCGCTAGAGCTTTGCGTCAATGGGGTAGAGGTGGGGAACAAATACTCTCTGGGTTTTCACTGTCTAAGCAGAAAATGGAGCTGTTCAGAGAAAACCAGCAGAAATGATGGCACCAGAATGGGACAGGTCCAAAGTAAGGATGATCTTAAAGGAATACACAAACAACTTTGGCATCTCAATGGGAAAATGAAAAGGCAGATGAAGTCTGCTCACGGCAGGAATCCAGTTCTGTTGGCACTGAAGTAATTCTTGAAACTCACTTGATGTTAGAATACTGTGAGAAGGCCTATGGTGCACAGATTTAACAGACTAACTTTGTGTACATGATGCAGGATGTCTCTCCAGAGGGAAGGCGTGAGCCAGCCCAAGTGCTTCACATCTACAGCTTTTGTGATTAATCCTCGATGCACTTGCAGCTGCATTGCCATACTAGGGTCTTGTTTACATTTTGTTTTCATTACTAACCAGGCCTCTGCATTGCGAGTCCTCTGTTAAGAGATTGCTGCTTGTATATGGTGTTTCTCTGAAGTCATCCCTTGCTTTTTAAGTGCTTTCTCCTGCAGCCTTCTCCCACCCCTCCAGTCTTCCTCAGTGCAAATCTTAGAACATTTCAAACTCAGCGTTATGCAGATACTGGGGAAGAGTGCGTGCTATATTAAGCAACATAAAGTCTGTTTAAGAAAACCTACCTTCTGGTCCCCGAATTCAGCTGTCCCTGGTGACTGCTGTGGATGTTTCTGCCTAGGATTTGCCATCCCAAGACAGCTTGATTGCCTGAACGTAGCTGGTGCTGATGCTTTGAAAAGCCTGCAGCCCCCTAAAAAAAAGGGCTAAAGGCTCGTCTCTGGTGCTGCTGAGAGCAGCTGTAACTGATGGCACTGCTTGGACTCATTCAGGAGAATGAGGGGAGAAAGACATATTCTGTTTTTCATACAGGGAGATGCAGAACTAAGAGGTTGTTGTTAGAACTGCTGCAGTAAAAGTGCAAGCAAGAGAGGGTCCTGGTGTGGGCTGAGAAGGTGATGGTGCAGCCTGTGCCTCTCTCCAATAGTCAAACCTGGCTAGAGACAAAAATCTTTCTTCTTTCAACTCCTAAAAGATAAATCATTGTGGCGCTCAAGGATCTGCAGTGTTACCAACACATCTTGGTGGTCTACAAGCAACATTTGGCCTCATCATTCGGCTTCTTTGACTTAATTCTGTTCTGCATGCTAATGACTCCAAACATTTTTCTAGCAGTGAGAAACTTAAAAGTTGTAGCTGCTCCCAAAGCTCATTAGTCAAGGGGGGAAGGGACGGCATTGTGGGTGAGGACTCTGTTTTGCATCTGCTACCTGATCCCCGTTCTCTGAATCTTGCTGCTACAGCAGTTCCTATAGGCTGCAGCAGTAAGTAATACCACTCCATGCATCCCAGGAGCTGGGCTTTGCCAAAGCTAACAATAGTTAATGTGGAGGTTAAAGAATATTTGGTCATTTGCCAGATTCTTCAGTCACAGTCAGAAAGACGCTTAGCAGGGGAAGGAATGTCACACAGTGCTGTTCAGACTCGGAGGCTGGGAAAGAAATCAGCCAAGCAAGAGTCAAGCTGCACAGCGTGGAACGTATCCCTGAGCTTCTGGCCGGAGCGGAGAGGGACTGCAGGCTGGCCTTGCTGCAGGGAGGGCTCCCTTCCTCCCAAGGTGCTGTATCCTTTTCTTTGGTTCTGAAGACACAGGGAAATCCCTTTTTGGCACTGGCAGAGAAAAGACCTATTGCTATTTTTACTTGTTTGAGGTGGGGAGTGGGGACTTGATGTGTCAGTGTTGCATGTGGGGAAGGGGCGTGATGCCAGATAGTTCTTGGTGTTCTCCGTGCTCTGTGGAGGTCAGTGCTGGACGCTGGTGGGATATTGCCATGTCGGTGTGGGGCAGGCTGCTGACAGCACAGGATATATGCTGTCAGGTGGGAAATACAGCAGGACTTGTTCTTGCCAGCTGGTCTACTGGGACAGCAAAGCTAAAACATGTTGTTGGCTACCCCATTGAGATCTGGAAGTGCTGTTGTCAGTCCTCTGAGCTATGGCCATGCCCTGTTGGATAGTAGCATCAGGCTGGAGAGAGATCCTTCATGCAGTCGGTCTTCCCTCATGAACGCCATTCTCATGCTCAGAAGGCTGTGTTGTAGAAGATCTGGTCTTATGGCTCTCTTCTGCTGGAGAGTCCCAAAGAAGCTGGGCTTTGAGGGGATGTCTGCAGAGGACATCTCTGCAGAATGACTGTCCCAGGGAGATGCTGCCACAGTAGTACAATCTGAGTCATGTTCTCTTTCCAGTCACAAAGTCTGGGAGCAGGCTTTTTGCAGAAAAACTGCAATGCTGCTGTTCATAGACATGCAATGTTCAGGCCTTTAAATGGGGTCCTCTACAACAGCAGTAAGATCCGAATTGCCTAGGGCACACAGTTTCCCTTCTTGGGACTGGCAAACACTCTGAGCAGTTTGCATCCTGATGTCTTGTGGATATATGAATGGACAGGGTGGTTTGATCCACCTGTCCCCACTGGAGCTGCTCTGAAGCCTCCTTGGCCAGACCCAGTGTTGTGGCCAGCCTTCTCTGCTCAGCTGTCTGCGTGCTATGCCTGTAAAGGACAGAATCTTCACCTTGGAGAACTTGTGATCAAAACCCAACAAGAGCCGATGAATGTTAGGACTGCAGATGGGCTTTGTGGACAAGGTGAGAGAGGGTGGCATGTGAGAACATGCAGTTCTGGAGATCGCTGTGCACTATTCCCACCTTCTTGGCTTTGTACAATGATCAAAGAAAAGATCTTAGTGATCCCAGCTGTAGTCCATGTCCTGAAACTGTTTGGGATGCTCAAGTCAAAACCCACCTCCTCATGCATGATATGATGTGTGTTTGTTGGAGGTGAGTCTGCAGCACATTCTGTTGAACACGTGTTATAGTAATGCCGATTGCTTTGGTCACATAAGTAATCTTGGTTATTTCTTTGGAATAGAAACCAGTAGTGGTACGGTCGCTTTTGTTATGAAACTTCCTTTTTTTTGGGAGAACACTTCCACCTCTGTCAAGATGGCCGGAGGCTTCTCTGAGCAGCTCATTTTCCATAGAAAAAGTAGCTGCATGCTCTCTGTATTGTGCTGTGTGAGATCCAGGACATGTTACTGAGGTCAACAGCTCTCAAAGTGGCTGTTTGAGGTTTGACACAAAGAAGCATATTTGAAGACGTAAACAAATGGCCTGCTTTATTTATTTATTTTTTAGTATCTTTCCTGTGCCTCAGGCTATGCATTTCCATATGGATAGCAGCTTTCTGTATGGCAAGGGAACACTTTGGTTGTCTGACCTCCACACCTTATTCTTGAGGCTGGATTTGGGGTGCTGTGACGGTTGCTTTGTTCCTGTGCCTCGGGCTCAATTTCCACTGAAGATGCAGGAGGGGAGTGTAAGGCACTAAACTTAGCATTGCATACATGCTTTTCTTTAAAGCATTTCAGAAAGTAAGTGAAATATCTGTTCCTCTTCCATTTGAAATCATATTAAACGCAACATAAATATAGCTGTGTCCTGGGAGGGCTGAAATATGGTAAGAGCTCAGGTTGCTGTGTGGGACTGGCAAATGAGCAAACCTTGACTACATGCTGCCACCTAGAAGAGCAGATAAGTCTAATACCTTTATTAACCATCAATTGGTAGCTGCTGAAATACTGTGGGAAGGTATCTGCAGCTGCTGGACGAGAGGATGACCCAAGCCTATCTGATGCTGGGGGAAGTAACCATTGTACCCCAGAAAGCATCTGTGCTCTAATGGGTCTTGTAATGATGAGGGAAAGGTGGCCATGCTCCTATTCCTGCATACCTGCAAACCCACCATGTAACTAAAACAAAGGGGAAAGAGGACTCTAGTAATAGGCTTAAATGTTATAAAAATGGGAGAAGGACTTAGTCATCTGGCTATTATTAAAATACCCAAGAAGCAGACAAATTCCTCCACCCCACTTCCACAAGTTACGTGGGAGCTGTGGAAGTTGCCTTTAGCCTGAATGAAATGCGGGAGTAATTTGAAATTATTTTTTTAGTGCATTAAGTTGTTCTGGCATACCATTTACACATATAGCATCTGGAAGCATAATCTGTGGATACTTGGACTAACAACCTGCAAACAACTGTTTCATCCTTAGTTCATTTAGGGTGCAGAAATTTAAAAAAAAAGAAACTTGATTTTTAAGCAGGTTTTTTCAAACAGCTTAGCTTACCGCAAGATTTTTTTTATCTTCTCTTATCTTTCCTTCTCTATCTACTCAGCTATTCAAATCCTGTCTGAATTGCGTTCATTTCTAATGTGCCATAATACTTGATATGCGAAAGCTAGTTATTTAGGGAGAATTGCAGAAACTATTTTAGTCTGTGTCTTTTGACCTATAAATGAGATAACATGATTAACTTTTACATGCAAAGGTTGGTGTTTATTAGCATGCTAAAAGGCAATTTTACAATGAAAAATATTCCTGATGGGCATAATAATTAATGTTTTCATTCAAAGTATAAAGATTTTAATAATGCTCTTATACTGAAATGATTGAAGAAAGAGTGTACTATTTTCCTGCCAGTAATATATAAGGCTGTTTCCCTTTTTTTCATAGCTGCTATATCCCTGCTTTTTTCTAAGTGTTTTTCATACTCAATAAGAGCACAAGTATTACGCTAATTCATTGAGTTTCTTCTCCCAGGTCCCAGGTTTGGATGAACCTTATGATTTGATATTTATGCAGGATACACATTGAAAGCGACATCTTTTTTCCTTCAGATTGAATTAAACTATTTATGGTGTCGTCATGTTTCAGTAGAGATCTTGTGGCTTGAGATGATGGCTGCTCAATAGAGTGCGGGAGTATCCACTGCGGCGCCTTGAGCCACGCGGCCGAGGGAGGGCTGTGTATGCATCAGGATGTGTACTTTCAGAAGTAAGGCGTTTTACTTGCTATTTTTAATAGCATGTGCAAAGTGAGAAATCAGGAAACTATGAAATAGCATTTCCAATTTGTAAAACTGTTTTCTTGAGCTGTTGGAAGCTGGTTTAGACTGGCTTTACCCACCATCGGCCTTCAATAGGTAAGGGTAATTTATAGAATGGAGCTGCTTGGAGGATTTAGGAAGAAAAACCAGAAGTACTGAATGCTTTATTGGTATAATGAGGGAAAGTTGCCTTGCTTCTTAGTCACTGAGGATGTATTATTAATGCAAAAACCCTTTCCTTGAATTTAATGCTGTCTCTAAAAGAGGCTGACAAACAAGAAGGCCTCTTCAGGAAGACAGAAGCGTATCTGGTCACTAAATATCTTATGCCATGTTTACTTCAACACAGTGCTGTCACTGATTTTCATTTTTCTCTTTAAATCCAGCCAGGGGTTACTGGGAGCATGGGTGTGCTCTAGTGTTATGATAGTCCCTGCTATCATTCCAGTGAATATTGGACTTGAGGTCTCTTCTAGCTGATGCTGGTCTCTGATGTGGCTGTGCTGAGGGCCTTGTACTCTAAATCTGGTTCTAAATTCTGTATCCTGCCTTTTCCTCCTTTTACTCACATACTGGTCTGTACCCACTTCTCATATCTTGAGTGTTGACATGGGCTGTGGAAGAGCTGGCCTAGATGTTGTGACTGGAATTTGGCTGTGATTTATACAGTGTGTGGGGATGGGATTACAGGTGGCTGTGCAGTTTGAAAGATCAAACTTGTATGAAATTCATCAGTGGAAATACCATTCTGCTTTGAAGGACAGCTCTCAGAGCTTCGTCTTTTCTTAATGTGCAGTCCTGAATGTTTATTTTGGGGGAGAATATAAAACTTGTCTGACCTTCAGGTAAGGATATTTTGCAGCAATGGCTCTAGAATGCTAAGAAACAAATACAAAACTCCAAAATATTCCAGATGTCCAGAATTACTCAATTTCATCATAGGTGATGTTGGTTTGAGATTCAGCTTCGTTTTTTGAAACTTTGTGTAGAAAAAGATGTATAGTATGAGTTCATTCCTTACTCAAGAATCCTTGCATATGCTGTGTTTGCTACAACAGAAACTATCCGTTTTACTATCCATTTTGCTATCTGTTTTACTGATGCTTTAGAGTAACCCCAAATTCAGTCTTACAAATGCTACTGGCTTCAGCCAGTAGTACTGTAAGCAAGAGGGAGACAGCAGTAATGCCAATAAAGTGAGGGAAAATATAGGATCCAGCACCTTCTAGTATATGGAGAAAAAAATAAATTACTTGTACATGAAGGAAGACTTGGATTTCATAATTTGATACTAACAAGCTATTGAAGCATAACTGGGTTGACTGTAGAATAAGCTTCCTCAGCAAGACCTGCTTTCTGTAATATTTCTAGCATATTTGATCTCTTTGAAGGCTGAATCTGAGCTTTTGAGGTATTTTCTAGACTTAAATTCATATTCCCTTTTAGTATTGATCAGTGTTCCCGGTAAGACTGCCTGTTAACCAGTACCATACATTATCAAATAATTGCATTGATGAAGTCATCTGTTAACTTTTAAACTTTTTATTCCTATTAGTATGTCCCAGTGGAGTAATTACATACTGCAAATTGTAGCCATATGAGAAGTGAGGGAGAAATCAGCAGAGAAGTTTAAAAATTACTGTCCTGAGTCTCTGCTTCCTGTCAAGACTTTAAATAAAGCCTGTAGAGCTACTCTGGATTTGCACTTGGGGAGGTAAATGCATCATTTGGTCAGGAGGCAAAGGGCAGGTCTTCAGTGCCTTATCTAACTGAAAAGACAATCGAAATACTGATTATATGGTGCAAGAACTACTTAAATGCCTTTAGACCTTAATTATTAGCTACTTAAGAAATCGTAAAGGTTTGAAGAACTAATTTCAAACCATATTCATTGGTTTGAGAAAGTGTTTAAATGACAAATAGTTGTAGTTTATTTACCTTTTACTTTCTTCCTGCTGCTTTAAAGGCAGTTTACTTTATTTGTCCAGATTAACATTATTGGTCCAGTGACTGCTATTAAAATTGCTATATAGTATCTTCAGAAGTCAGAATATTCACCCCATCTTCAAAATTGCTCTTAAGTACACTTATGACCAGTGTCTCTGTGCTCAGACACGTTTCTGCCATTACTCCTAAGCATAGTACCAAATACCTAGATTACCTGTCAATTTCATTTGCATGATTCATGTCTTGGTAAAATGTGTTTCAGGCTTTCCTACCTAAAATGTATTTATCATGCATTCCCCTCCCAAAAATTCAACGTCTACATTTTGGTGTGTGTGCTTGGATGAAAGACAGGACATCCTCCTTTGACAGCTTCTCTGGATCTTGCCTTTTCTGGGAGTCGTGCACTTTGACACCTTCTCCCCACTCCCAGAAGAGGCGACTGTAATGGCAGACACTGTGGGCAGAGAGAAGAGCAAGATTAGTTTGGCAGGGGAGGGGGAAGGAAAACACTGGCATCCTAGCCACAAAGTACACTACAGAGACATCCACCTCTGCGAGGGGAGACACACAGAGAGATTCTATCCAAGGGGCATCTTGGAAAAAGACCAGTGCATTCATTCACCTTACAGACTCTGCATCCCTTAAGGTACAGCAACTTCCAAGCCTAAGAGATTTCCATGGAAACACACTTGTTAAGTCTAGCTTCACTCAAGATTCAGTTCAGTATTTGCTGGAAGGAGACAGGTCATTAGGGAAAACCTACCTCCCCCCAAGTTTTTGAGAGGATGAAACTGTCATTGCAGGCAATGGAAAGGCCTTAATGAAGAATTTAGAAAGTCTGCCAGCAGCAGCAAGCAGCAATCTAATCACTCACCACAAACCTACTAGAATCAGTAATAGCTGTCCTATGGAGCTTTGCAAACGAACAGCACTTCATGCTGTACAAAACCAGCTCGGATCATCCCCTCTTCCCCCTCCTGTGAAATAACCCAGCTCCACTTGGCTGCTGAGAGTCCTGGTCCTACAACGCCATCTCTCACTCCATCCATCAAGCACAGCCCTTCCTCACTGCATCAACATAGTCGCAGACATAATGAAAACAGAGCTGTTAATTACTACTGACACAGCAGCCTTTAGTTTTGTACAATTACTGACACTTAATATTCATAGCTTATTTAGTGCTACTGTTCTAACAAAGCAGTACTAGCTAGCAACAAGAGCACATGTCAATGGCTAATTACAGACACATTAGTACTCACTAACCACAGTACAACAGGAGTTGTACTGGAGTCCCACAGGAGCATCCCTCCACCTCCTCAACAATTCATGCATGTTCATGCTGGCCTACTTCCGAGTACATACACACAACTAACCCCATCCTGACACATGGAGGGGAAAAAACATCACGTGTTTTTACAGTTTTAAGGACGTCCTTCCATTTAGCTGGTTAAGAAAAGCTTAAGGACTCTTAAGAACACTGCTGTAAGGTAGGTAAGGAGATTCAAAGCAAGAAAATCCGGACCCTTGTTCTATATCAAGCTGTTGCTTAGAGACACAGTCCTGAGTAGTGGTGGTGGAGGGCATCTCTTGACACTACCTGAGGGCAGGGTGTGCAGAACATCTCCACCCATGAGCTCAGCAGGGGTGCCACACAGCCTCAGGATTTGATCTACTTAAGACCTGGCCTTAGCCTAGTAGTCAAAAAGATACAGATGGGATTCAGCAGCCACAGTGCTAATGACTGTCCAATGACAAGCCATTCCATCCTTTCCCAAATAGCTGCTGCTTTTCTCTCTCATTCTCTTTAAACAGCCCTCTCTGGGCTCAATGAACTGGGATTTGCTTTTAAATTAGCAACTTCCAACTAAACATCTTAAAATAGAGATGCACCAAATTACAGTTGCTGGGTTCAATTTCCACATCCCTGTGCTCAGGGAAGTTCAGTAACTAGTACTTTGCTGCAGGTAGGGAAACAAAGTTGTGAGATGTGTATTATTCATAACAATTAATTACAAAACCCATGAATCCAGATTAGTAGTTTCCTAGAAGTTGGAGAAGGTGCCAGTTTCTGCAGCTCACCCTGCTGGTGACCAAGCTGCAAGCGACTGCAAGAACAGCACAGCATGCCTGAACTCCCTTCCAAATGCACACACAGCACTCACACACCACTATCCTTCCATAGCCTCAGCCCTGGCTTGTACTCACTGAAAGGGTGCGATGGATTCAGAAGGGAGCTCATATGTCGCTTGCTTGGTCATTTTGTTGAAGAAGAATTTCCTCTTGGAGTTTTTGCTGTATGCCATTGTCCAGGGATCTTGCAAAGGAGTCACATAGATCAGATAGAAAATGGAAAGGAGAAAAAAAGCACAGTATAAATACAGTGCAAGTAGGTAGGAGGAATCTATAAGAATAATTGTGATCCCGCTCTTACTCCTTTTCCCTTCCCTTTGCCAAGAAGTCCTGCTTTCCAAGATGTTCTCTATTCACTGAGAGAACTCCCTTCTCACTGCATTTAAAAGTGACATTCCAAATAAGGTATTTCCACATACTATTACTCTGGAAAATACCTCCTTGATGAAAAAGTATGATCTCATTAAAAAGAAAATTGCCAGTCATGTAAGTAAATGGAATTACCTGAACAATAGCTAATCAACCCCCAACAGAGAAACCTGTCATATAAATACCCTAAACCGTATCCAAATCCAAGCCACCCTGATTACATCTCTAGACATTGTTAGTTAGTTTTTTTACCAAGTTAAAACAGGAGCAAGCCCGGTCAATACTTAAAGACCCACAGAAAAGTTAAATAAGAGCAGGGACTCTCCCTTCCTACCGTTCACAGTCCGTACGATGTAGAGTCCTGTGGGCACGAAGTGCCGGTCATCTCGGCCAGTGTAGGACAGCCGGGGTACTCCCCCTGAACTCTTGATAATTTTCATCTCTAACCTAGATGTTAAGAGAAGGCAGTGATAGAGATTCCCTGTTTCCTCTAGCACACAGGGTGCCACAGTGAAAGCTGGCAGCACCACATATGACAGGACAAAATCATCACATCCTGGAGAATGCCATTTCTCCAACGCCTCCCCAACGTGACTAGAGAAACCAGCCAGAGCTTTCTACATCAGGCAGAAAACTGAGTGATGTAATGAAGGATCTGTGATGAGCTACCACACTTAATTCAAATCAGGTTCCCATTTCAGGTATGAAATCTTAAATCTTTCAAGCTACTGACACTTCTGCACACAAACTCAACTGGTGTTGCTACTCCTACTGTTGTAAAGCAGACTGCCCACATCTATGGCATTAGAACTCAGCAGGATGATGCTCTGAGTTGGCTGCATGGGCTCTACCAGCTTTCTTTAGGACTCCTCAAGCAAAGATCAGCCCATCCCTCCCACTCCTGTGCATCAGTGGCTGGCAACCTCAGTGAGCTCTGAAGTCTCTCATTTGTGCCCGTTACTTACCTCACAAAAATCTTCTCCATTTCCTCCAATCTGTACACTTCCTTCACTCTGGGGGGAAAAGGAAAAAAAAAAAGTGATTTAAAAAATATTTAAACTGTCCTCTTTTTGTCCCAGCTACAGGAAGCAGTCAGACAGTTCATTTTGTACAGTGGAAGGTGGTCAGGCATGACTGAGGTTCACCCTTCTCAACCTGCTCCAGTGCCTTATTTCTCCTGGCTTGAGGAAACCTGGCACCTGCGTGCTCACGGCTGGGCTGCTCTAAGTGGCACAGGGGCATCCTGGCTGCTAAGCTGTGGATTTTTACCTCAGGCCGAGTATACAGAAGAGGAAGAACAATGAAAGTCTCAGGAGCTTTTGTTTTCCCATGAGGTAAATTCACCAAGGTTGGCCCCAGGCAGGTTCTGGCCTCACAGCAATACTAAACTGCCTGATCTTCACCGTTATTATCCTCACAAACTCACTAGCTACCCTGAGGTAAAAACAGCTACTTTTTTTTTTTTATGAGTAAAGATGATTTGGAGTCATCACTCTTATCATGTCAAACTGTTTCTCTTTTTGTTCTTCTGAGACCCAGAAAGATGATGAGAAAATTTCCAAAGCGCTGCCTTTGATCTGACACCTCAGCCACCCATTTCCCACACATTGGTACAAGCATCAGACTTCAAACCACTGTTTGAGCACATTCTCACAACAGCAGCAAAGGGCCCTTCTACAACCCATTTCTACAGCTCTTCTCACTTCACCTTCAGCCCTCCACAGCATTCTGAGCTCTTCCAGTTACTGCAACTGTCTGTCTCGAGTTTAACTGAGATTTCACTCATCTGTCATTAAGTCACCAAGGAGAACATCCTCTTTCCCTCTCTCCAGCTTCTCTCACAGTATCACAGCACTTCTAGCTTCTGAAACAGAAGCTTTCTGTCCACAATACCTATCCGATATGCAGCACAGTGATACATTTATGCTCCACTGTAGCAGAATTAATTAAAT
>JAOXNG010000042.1:14077123-14087279 GCA_028566535.1 Scolopax minor | reverse complement strand
GTGGTGAAGAACTGCTATTGGTCCCTTGGGATATTTGCCAGCCAACTTTCAAGACCTGAAATTTGCATCTTGTCTGGCAGGACAGCAGGCCATCCTGCTGTTCTGTTACATCCCTGAAGAACAGTTTCCAGCCAAAGTTCAAAAGCTGTCAATGTGGAGGACTCGTGGGGATGAAAATACCTCCCATATGTGTATGTTATGAAAGCACCATCCATAGTTAATAGATAAAAACAGAATTTATAAGTTTCAGCAGGACAGAATAGTGTATCCTTCCCAAACTATGTAGCTCAAACTCAACTGTATGCATAAGTTAGTGTGTTGCATGGTACAAAAATCATCAGCTAATCCATAGCGTCTACCAAGTGCTCAGCGTTCGGGGGTAGAGGAGCAAATACAGAGGAATTTAGGCAAGCTCAGCCTTTCTTTGCTGAAATCTGAACTGATTCAGGTTGTCTCATATTGGGCTTGAGCTCAGGGTTCCCTCAGTTCAGTCTAAGCAGGATTCCTTGATTATCTTGCTGCCTTGTTGTGCCTTATTTGTTTCAGTCTTATTCTTTGAGAAGAGAAGGAATTCTTTGATGGTTTGTGTGGCACTGAATTAGTGAGATTTTTATAAGAATCAGCTGATTTGTAGAAACAAATACAGAAAATATTTTTAAAGGGCTTCCTTTGAGAAAACAATGTCTGTGTTACAAATGACCTTCATATCAAAACAACAGATAATCACACTGCTTCTAGGTTAGCCTTTCTGAAATTGCAACCACACTCTGCATTTGAAATAGTTCTTTTAAGGATTACCTCCACCACCCCCAGTCTTTCCCCTTCATAAGTGGAAGTTTACACAGCAACCATGTGATTTCAATAGGGGGAGTTGGTGAATGTGACATCTTTCATTCTCTCCCTGTGCTGTGATGTGGTGGGAATGAAGAGGTGTGGTGTTACACCAGATAATAACTGTGCAAAGACTTTTCACGTGGAACAGTGTTGTTGTCAGATGAAACAAGTGTTCAAAGTCACATGGTATTTTTTCCCTATTATTTTAACCCTCCCACCTGAACTGGGCAGAGTCGAGATGACATGAGTTCAGTGATTAGGTGTATCTGCTTTAACCTGCTTGGCATTGCAAAAGGTTTGCTGGAAGTCTGAACATCCCAGGCTTGGAAATTTGAGCTGTTGCACGTGAGAACTAGCACACGGTTAGTTCTGTACTTTGGCACGTATGCTTTCAGCCTGCACTCTGTTGTATTCTAGCTTTTAATCAGTAATAGAAATGAAATCTGACCATTGTCAATGCTGCTAGTAAGGAGCACTTACAAGTCAGAACCTTTGAGAGTAACTGCAGGTGTCACGCAGGCATATGCTATACCTGAGAAAGGGAAGATGTCCTCTGGAAAACAGAGTCTCAGATTATGGGTGGTTAGGAGCTGATGCTTTAAATTGCAGTCTAGTATAGATGGCAGTCACAAACAGCGTTTTTTTTCTCTTCTTTTGCTTTTTACTGTTTTCTCTGAGCTGTAAGTCTTCTTCATTTGAACACGGCCTAAACATCCAAGGCAGTAGTGGAGAGAGTAGCTACAACTGTTCTGACTCCTAGCCACGGGCTGGAGGTATTGAGCCTTTATTAATTAGAGCAGTGTGGCAGGACATTTTCTCCTGAATAGTAGTATGAAGTTGGAATTTTCTCTTTGACCAAAGATATAGCTGCAAGCTTTAAGCTTAATGTAGCAAACCCAAGACTTTAAAGACTCCTTGGAGGTCTCATTTGTTATTGAAGATGCCACCTCTGTGTATGATGATTTCTGAGAGATGACTACACTCTGCTTTGGAGAAAGCACCCTGTGCCCATAAGTAAGTCTCCCTGACACCCTGTTAGCAGGGCTATAAATTCATTGCAGGGTAAATGTTATTTGAATCATCTCAAAAATGACTTATGGTAAATGATCTTGACTCAAGATTGCCTTCAAGAACTGTATTTTTGCCACGCTATGTTTGAGATAAGATTATTATTATTTTTTTTTATGTTTCCCACTGGAGTGGAGAGCTGTCCCTGTGAGCAGGGTGGAGGCTGAGTGTTCTGTATGGGATGTGCTTGGGGACCAGTCAGCCCCAGGTGGCACGGGGCTGCTGCCTCGCCTGCAGCAGGGTGCAGGAATTCCTGGCGTTGGGTCTCAAAGCTCCTGTGTGCTTGATGTCACAAAGCTGCCCAACAGCGAGGTTCAGAGGATTCTGTTGCTGGAGTGGCTGTCAGGTTCACAGATGTGTGTCCTACCAGCAGAGCAGCTGACTTGAGGGGCGAAGCAGGTTTATAATTCCTTGGATAGAGGTGGTATCTCTGAGCGCTCTTGCTGCAGAACTGTGTTGATTATGGCCAGGAAACTTTACTCCTGTGTTCCCCATCCCCGCTGTGCTTCTAAATCGTTGATACTACAAGGTGATGTTGGAGCTGAGATCCTGGTCTGATATTGTTCCGATAGTGAATACAAGAATATTAGGGGCAAGTAACTAATATTTATGGTGTGTACCTAGACATCTTTCCCTGGCTCCTAGCTCTAATACCCTGTAGGAGATGAGATACTGGTCTATGTAGCCCAACTTTGTTGAGAATAGAGAAATCTAAACAAACTGGAGTTGTGTAACAGGTCACACTTGGTTAAACCTCATGCTTTTTGTGTGGTAATCATTAAATCAACTGCTATGATGCCCCCTCTGTATTTTTAAGTATACTGATATCTCAGTTCCTTCTTAGTGCCTCTTATCCTTTTGTTCAGAAAGACAGTTCTTGGCGTAAAAGATAAAATGTATTTGTTCTCATTGTTAATAAACATCCAGTTATGTTCAGTGACAGGACAATGAATTAGTGCAGCAACACGCTGAATATGCTAACGCCAATTCTCAAATATGTGATGTTGCAGTTCCCTGTGGACCAAACACCAGTTCCTCATGGGTGTATTATTTTCTTCTGTCCAGCCTCATGAAAATTAATTACAGAAGATGGTAAGGGGAACTTTTTTGCAACCTATACATCCTGTGAGCAGAGATGAATGGAAAAAGGATTTTGAAAATGCCTGAGTCCTCACTTTGGAAAAGGTGGAAAAATGATGTTGGTTAATTCATCCCTGGTGGGATTCTACTGCTAGAGAGTTAATCACAAGACAGATTTATCCTTATAGTGTGATATCTCTGTAACAGCACAAAGTTGCTTATTTGCTGGGTAGAAAAGGTTTTACAGTTTAGCTATTAAAGAGGTAAGAACTGACACTGCTGCACTATGAAAGGGTTGTGCTAATGTGATTTCAGTGTGAAATGATCCCAAACACTGTGCTCCATGAAAATATTTTAATCTCTCGAAACAGCTCCTAGTTTTAAGATTCGTGAGAAAAAGGTGAATTTTTTTCACCCACGTTCCCCTTTCTTTCCTTATTTTTTTCACTTTTGACTTGAATTAAGCTGTTTTGCTTTAATTGACAAATGGTAAATATCTCTTCCAATTTGTAATAGGCTTTTCCATGTTTGGAGTAGTTACATTAATTTATTTTTGTCTCCAGGCTAAGAATATTCTCCTGCTCTCAGCACTATAGATGAACGTAGGTCATAGAGTCTGTGTTTTTCAGCTTTTTCCCTATGGACTTTACCATCAATAGGACTTTCTTCCACCGTGCTGCTTCGACCCACGTGCAGAGTATGATATCCAGGGCTCACATCTCTTATGAACTGGATTCTTCACAGAGAAGAATACAAATAATTACTCATAGTAGGGAAATAAATTCAGTACATTTTCATGTCATCTTTCTTTTCAGCTGTGCAAATTGTTATCCTAGCAAAACTAAAGTGAGTATAATTTGTCCTTAAAAACAATTACTTCAATTATTTTTTGCTATGCTGCACTCTGCTGTTGGCATATGTGGCCAGTGGGACTTATTTTAAATACGTATGCTCCTAATATCATCTTAAAAAGAAAGCTATCTCAGCTGGAAAAAGTTAATGTAATGTAAAAAATTAGATTTTTTTTTTCCATTTGACCTTGCCTTTATTTAGTTATCTCTGCTTTTGATGTTGAAGTTTACAGATTAATAATTGTAGCTGCTTGAGCAGAGTCAGGGCAGAGAACAATTACGGACTGCAAACAAATCCCTCTTCTGCTTTGCCTTTCCCTCAGTTGGAATGCAGAACTTACAGCACTGTTGTAACTCTACGCACAATTAGTCGCTTTCCGAATAACTTGGGGAAAACTAATTAATTTTTCTGGGCTGTTTGCTGCCAAAGGAGTGTTTTCCATTACCTGGTGTAGCTGAGGTCTGCAGGGGTGTGTTTGCACTGCATCACTGTGATGCCCAGACCCAGTTTATTTTATTGGTGGTGGCAGTAGCCCAGCCCAGGCAGTTCAGAGGTCTGGTTAGGGCACCACAAGTCTTTCAGTCTGTGCTGAATTTGACTCAGCCCTGGCTAACCTGCTATCCGTTCCTCACTGGCTACTTTGAAGGTGGCTTGTCTGGCTCTGATACATCACAACTGGGCTCTCAGTGCCATGCAAGCAAGCAATACAGCATGCTGTGACAATACTGGTGGCACCAAGCCTGCTTCATCCTCGGAGGTGTGTGCTTTGTTGTCATTGAGACCTCAGCTCATCCCTCCCCAGGCGAAGTTTGGCAAATACTCTGTACCTGCATGATTTGGGAATGCTGACTCTAAGATAGTCCAGTTTGTACTAATGAGAGCTGCTGTTGCAGGGGTCATGCCCAAGTTATGCTTTGGGTGCTGCGTAGATAATGTTTAGAGATGGAAGTCCAGAGATATTGCAGTTTTGAGGCCATGTAAAAGCTATAAAGGTCAAGTCCACCAGACCCATAACAGCTGATTGCATATGACTGGAGGTGTGACTTCTTGAAGGTGCTGGTACAGACAGACCTTGCAGTGTGTTTCCAGGGTACATGCTGTTCTTGGAAACTAGTCCTGAAACTGCCTTTGCCTTTAGGGTTTTGTAGCAGAACAGGCTGTAACTACCTGAATTTTGGACTTGAAAAGGCTCTTAATCATCTCATAACTGTAATCAGTGCTGTAATTTTCTGAAAACTCAGGATTCAGTTTGTAGCTGAAGCCAAGTGTTCTTGGAGAAGATCTAAATCTATTGGAGAAGGTGGATCCTTGAGCTAGAAAGGTGGTGTAGAAGAGACACCTGTCCTCACCTTTGCTGACACAAACTGAAGAGCTCTTGCCTGTGCTAAGCTGTTTTTAGTCTGCATCTGTAGTTTTGAGGGTGTTTTTAACCCAGACTTCTCACCAGCTCAAAAGCATGATTGTGAAATTAGATGTTTAATTATTTCCTTGTTAGATATATGGACCTGCTGTACAGAGTCTTCCTCCTTTGTCCACAAAGTTTTTTTTCTAAAACTCAAGTCTTAAAAGATAGGGTTGCTCTGGCTACTTAAGGCATTTTTTAGATTTATAAACCAACTGATTTCCCTGGTCAATTTGCACAGCTCTCTGCTCGAGGCTAGTGGAGTTCTGAGATATGACTCAGTGCCCTCTTCAAGCAGGAGTGAAACCCTCTCTGAGTAAGGGGAGTTCTCCTGAGCCTTTCATGCCTGCCTCACTTCAGCTCTCCCTGGATTTCCATGACTGAAGTGACTGATTAAATTGTGGACCTGTGAAGGTGAGTGTGCAAATAACTGCAGTGTTCTTTGAGACTCTTTCCTATGACACGGCAGTGAAAAGCAGTTATATGGCTATTGCTCCTTTGCACACACCAAACCGCTACAACTAGCACCGCGCCACAGATAGCTGCAGTGCTTCTATAATTAGCTGGTGGGTGCTGGTGAAATAAACTTTCCTTGGGAATACACCAGCTACTTGCCCAAATGTATCCTGCCTTTAAAAAGACATAAAAGAGGCTTACTCAGTCAAAATTAGCACTATTTTATCTGTTCTGTATGTGAAAGGTTTTCCATTTTCTAATCTAGTGATAGAGCCAGCTAACCACCTCACTAATGGAGCAGAAGGGAGTTAAAGCGGTGAATTTAAAATAGCATTTGAAATTCTTTTTGTCTGATAAATCATTCCAGGAGCTGGATTTTGCCATATGCCCATGTTCCTACCAACAGCCTGTTGGATCTCACATAGGCAAGGCTTTGCATCACTTCATACCCTGTTACAACTCACGACCCTTGTCTCACTCGGTTCTGTCACTGACTTTGATGTTGCCTATTCTTTGTGCAAGTGTGAACGGCTCAACATGGAGGAAGTCCTGGGGATGGAGACTAAACCTGAACAGAAGGATTTCCCTTCTCCTCAGCTGCTGCCAGCCAAGCTGTTACAGGAGATACAACCATTTTTCTTTGTCTCTCTATTTGCTCTGAGGTTGCCTGCGCTGTTTCAGTGCAGCTGAGCCCTGTGCTGAGCATGCAGGCCTGTCCTGCCTGCATCTTTCCTCATGCTCTTGGCTGTGCAGAGTTTTGGAGCTGTGGAAACGATCAAGCTTTGATGCTGCAAGGAGGCATGAGTGCTGGCATGGGGATTGTGCATCACTTGTTGGAGGGCTGCTGATTCAGGAGGGCAAAAAGCTAATGTCAGCCCTGAGCATCACAGCACCGTGCTCCCTAGGGCCTGGAAGGACTCCTCATAGTCCTGCACTGTCCACCTTGCTTGTCTGAAGCAGGCCCTGGACACGAGCAGCAGGAGCTCTTCCTGCCCCTTGCCTGGGTCTGTGAATGCAGAAGTGAGCTTGGGCATGAGATTTGGGTGGGAAGTCCCAGAAGTGCTCATAGGGCAGTTAGCACAGCTACCTGTGCCCAAAAAATACTTAGTATTCACTTTGATCTGCTTCAAAGAGTGTTTCTTATTGAAGAGGTGAACATGTGCAAAACTTAGCTGTCCTAGTCAGAGGTCCCTTATTGTGTGCAGCCAGGAAATAACACTACAGATGGGTATCAAATGCCATCTCTGTCAGGAGCTGCTCAGTTCTCAGAAATACCCTGGTTTCTGTGGCTTCCGAAAGCCCCAGCGGAGGCAGGAGCTGTGGAATGCAGAGGTGCTGCTGTTGGCAGGCTGGTAAAGCACTAGAGTAAACACTTGCTCTTCTGTACGGGCCAGGAGAATCTCTAATTTAAATGCTGGTGGCTGCAGAAAAGATGCTAATGAAGCGAACCTAGCAGCCTCATTTACCCATATGAAATCATTACCAGTGGATAATTCATTCTCCTGGAAAATACAATAATAGTAATGTAATATACAGAACACAATAGTACCCTCTAATAAGTCTGACAGGCAGATTGCAGTGTCTATTTAGACTGTATTAGCCAGCCAGTGATTTCAAATGCTTTTATGTGCAGACCTTGTTGCTCAACTCCTGCTCTTTGCTGGTTGAGCTAAACTAATTAAAGAAAAATGTGCTATAGCTGGGAAGTCTGAAAAAAGCTAAAAAGAAAAAAAAACACAAACAAACCCTTCTAAACAAAATAACCCTCCCAAATGAACAGCTTTCGGTTGTTTTTGCAGAAATGAAAATCGCCTTGTTTTTTTTTGGGAATGGACAGGGCAATTATACTATGTTTAACGATTTTGTTCAGGATCTTGGGTTCATAAACGTGGACCTTTATTGCAGACTAGAAGCACTGAAAAAGACTTGTATTACCTGGCTCTCTTGCTCTTACAGCGTGAGGTGACTGTTCTGTTGAGACAGATGGTACTAGCCTTTTAGTGCATGATATATGGGCTGTAGCCTCTGAGCACCAGCACTTACGATTGTGCGTTTAAAACTCATTGTGGCTGAGGCTTACAGTGCCTAAAGGCTGCCTTGATAGACTTCTTGGAGCATATAACCTATGGAGGACTGTCCTGTTTCTCCTTTGACATGAATGGAAAATGCTGCCCCTCTGCTTAGGCTGATGCAAGGGAGAGGACATCTGTATCCTTGATGGCTGTGGTGGGGATATCTCCTGTTTCAGGTGCTGGAGTGCTGCTCAGTACCTGCTTTGCTTCAGACCATCAAATATGAAAGGTTTTTTGTGAGGACTGTTGTTGCCAGTAGAACTAACACCAGTTGCTGTAGTTAAAGGCTACCAATCAGTTTGAAGGCTTCATAACTATGGGACATAAGTTCCAGACCCTGGGATATCCTTTCCTCACTTGTACAGAGCTCAGGGAGCAGATACAGGCAAGGAGCACGTATGGAGTAGGGGTCTGTGCACTGAATTGCTCAGCAGAAGCATCATCCTGATGAAACTATTTGTCAAAAACGTTGATGGTCTCACTGGTGCATCCACAGCCCTAGATGAGTCCTTTTGCATCCTGTGCCAGCCCATGGGTTGGAAGAGAACCCAAAAATCCCAATCTCATCTATTTATATGAAAATTGCTTGTGTCTCTTTTGGATCTCTCAATCTGAAGAGCAGTTTGTCTTTCTGAAGTAGTGAACTTGATGCTTTTGTCTCTCCAGGTTGGAAAGACTGCATGTAGCTAAGACTGTCCTGATTCAGCTAAGACTGTTCACTGTTAATCTGGGTTCAATCAGATTAAGTCAATCACAGAAAGACTTGGGCGGGCTCAGACTTTCCCTCAGTTTGTTTAAGGTTGAGTCAAATAACCTGTTCCAATCTTTTCAATGGTGAAAATTGATCCAGAGTGGGAAAACTTTGTCTGTGCATGTAATAACCACTTGAAGTTAAAATTTAGAAGTTGCAGTCCATTCAAGCTGCAGCCTGAGTTTGAAAGATGCATACCCGTTTGGTGTTCGAAGAAATATTGGCACAGTGTGCTCTTGAATGCTGGCCCACTTCAATTACTGACGGAAAGATAAACCACGTTTTGCTCTTGGCTGGCTTCCTTGCTTGCTGATGCTATTAACATCAAGGGCTCAGCATTTCAGGGGTCATCTTGAAAGAAGCAGAGACCTGAACCCAACTGGTCCTGCCTTCCTGCTGCTGTTCCCACTGCAGGGAAATGTTGCCAGGTCTGAGACCAGCGTCTGCACTTCTTCAGCAAAGCAAATGCCCGGTGACTCCACAATGGGAGTCGTGATCCAAGGCAGGGTGGTGGTGGATCTTCTTCTGACTGGCAGGTTTCTCTGTGAGCATCTCGTCTTTTATTTTGCACTTGCATTAAGGTTGGTTTGAAAACTTGCAGGGCTGCAGCTTTCACAACTGCCTTTATAGGAGAAAGGCTGAGCGATACTTGGCCCTGTATGTACATCTTTCTCGTCCTCTAGGAAGATTTGTAGTCTTTTCATCATTTTGTAGCACCCCAGGGAGCTTCTCTCTTTCTGCCAATTAATTTGCTGTGGTTATTGCAATTTTGTTCACAACCTGCTTAACAAAAACTCTTTAAAGCTAGGCTGTTCATGTTGAGGGGAGAAAAACCATGAAGCTGGTCTGGATCACAAGTAACAGTAGGAGACATAATGCTTACCCATGAAAACTGCATACATGCCTATAAGCTGATGCATGGAAAACTCAAGTGCTTCCTCAGCTGCCTGCCACTAGGAATGATAAAGATGATAGAAATAAACTTTAACTTGTTCATTAGTGTGAAAATCAAACAACTGCAAAGCCAGCTTTTACTGGCTCACTCATAAAGAGTGGTTTTGCTGCAACTACTTAATGCCAGTTATTTCTCTGCATGTCATTGTCCCACATGAAGAAGTGATGGATTTCCTCAAGTCTGATAATAAGAATGTTTAGCACCTGATGGTGGAGACTTTGGTTTTGCCTGGACACCCAAGAAAAACGTAAGCGAAAGATCAGTATGTGGTCCCACCAGTGGGAAGTGTTCATTCCTGATGAAGTATAGTGATAATTCTGAAAACATTTCACTGTGAAATTAATATAAAAAGTAGTGTCTGAATGATCAACTATGTATGCCTACTGTCTTCTCTTTGTTCTTGAAAGAAGAATATTGAATAAAGAATTGCTTAAGAATTCATGTGTATGCTGCTTCTAGCTGCTTTTTAGCAAACTCTGTGAGCCTGCGGGTAGCAGAGAGCTGGGGAGGAGGAGGAGAGCGGCTGTGCAGTGCTCTGACTTTGGGGAGGCTGCTTCATCTCTCGCTGCTCACACTGTCAGGCAGGCTTTGACTCATGGATGTTAATTAACCCCAATATTTTTTCCAATAATTTTTCTTTCTCAAACTTAGATTTGTGCGTGGGGCTGGTTTATTTATCCCACATC
>JAOXNG010000042.1:13931054-13947876 GCA_028566535.1 Scolopax minor | reverse complement strand
GCATAAGCATGAAATAGAAGAGAGCAAAATAGAGCCTTGGGGATTTTGACAAGGCTTTTAGGTGAGGAGACATTGATAGTGTCCGACTTTCTAGGCATATGCAAAGTGAGATGAGGAGCAAGATCCTGACATTCCCACAAGCACAGTGTCCATGCTGGGCTATTACTTCCCCCAGCAGGAAGCTCTCCAAAGCAAACAGGTGCCAAGAAGGGCAATTCTTGGTATCTCTGCTGCAGTGTTCAAAGCACATGTACTTGTGCCAGACATTGTGTGCACTTTAAAGTGACAGTTTTCTGCTCCTGCTGGGTTCACCTATGTTGCTCTATGTTTGTTCACATGTACTGGAGATTCCCCTATTCCTCCTGACACTGGATAACTACCATTGATAGAGCTAGGGCAGCTAATTGGTTTTGAGTTTTGGACTGTACTCAGTGCCAAGGAAAACCACCACAATCTACTATTTCCTGCAGCACTCTCTCTCCTGCACTCTGCCTGTTCCAGTGTCAGGTGGATAGCTGCAGAGAGGCCCTTGCTTTCCAGTAGGGCAGAGCAGACTGGCTGGATGAAGGACCTTTGTCAGGGATCCAGCCTGCTTAGGAGAAGAGTTCTGTGCAGATGTGTAACCAGCCCAGTCCAGCTGGGTTCCAGAACATTGATTGTTGCCTTCCTGGTTCTTAAGAGAAAAAAAGTCCAAAATTATGCTGGCTTGTCCAAAGCAACTTCCATCTTCTTGCACCCATACTGCTGCTATGCGTGCTTTGGCTGCACAAAATCCTTTTCCTCTCCGCATCTTCTGGCATGCTCTGGGAGTTGTAGCTGAACAGCACTGGTTGTGCTGTCTTGAGTGATGCTTTCTGTCTTTCTTAGTTCCTGCCTGCTGATCTATGTTTGCACAGAGGCCTAGCAGGATCTCATCCACAGGGGATGTCTAGGGATGCCCTAGAGATTCCTAGTGTGATAGGAAGGCATCTAAAATGTCACCATCATCTAGTGCTTCTCAACTTGCCCTTTCTCGAAACGAACATGCCCTTCCTCTGGCTTAGCATGGAAAAAACTTTGAGACATTGTGTAGGGACTTCCCTTCCTCACCTTTTTCCAGTACAATGCAGTGTTCTGCCCTAGCAAGCACTCTGGAGGCATTGAACCCAAAGGTAGATACGGTGCCTTCAGCTGGAGAATGTGGAAGATTACTGCAGGAGTCACATTTATGAGCTTTGTTTTTAGGGAGGGAAAAATATATAGCTTCTCTAAGACAGACCACAACTTGGCCAACCCTGTCATGATGCTCATGGCCCTGTTGCACTGGAGATTATTTCCAGTTCAAACCCTGTCATCTGGTTTATGATTTACATTTAGTGCCTGTAGCAGAATTTCCCTATGGATGCCAGGGAATCCCACCATACCGTTGTGAGCAGGAAGGGAATGGAGCAAAGGGAAGGACTTTAGAAGTACTTGAGATGGAATCAGAAGCAAGGTAGCCTAGTGTTGGACCAGGAGGAGGAGTGAGAACTCATTCTGAAGATCAGCTTTAGATGGGGGGCTAGGTCGGAGACCTGCTGTGTCACTTCAGTCTCTGATGGGAGCACCACACAAATAATGTCAGTGTAGTGTAGGACCCAGCCTTTGGCTCTCAAATGTCTGGTAATATGGAGCCATTACAATGCAATTTTTTTGCCTAAAGCTACATCCCATGACTTGCTTTCAGGAATGTACTGGTCTGAGGGTGTCTGGGTCATCTGGATCATTGGCAGTGGGAGGAATTACCTTATCTGGGGCTGCAGAGGCCAATGGTGTGGGCCCCAAAAAGAATGTTATCACTTACCAGTGAATTGCTCCTGGGTTCTCCCACACTCTCAGATAATTTTCTAGTCATGCTGGCAAGCTTCATCGCATAGATAAGAAAACTGAGCTTTGAGGAGTGATATTACGTGTCCAGGGTCACTCATAGAGTCTGGATTAGGCCTTCTGTTCTTCCTGATCCTAATTCTTTGACTTAATTACAAGCTTGCTTTTGTATCACTGTGATTATTCAGGGCACTGGTGCAGCAGCAGCACCAGCACTTGTTTGTGTAGTCTCTTGTGTCTGAGCAAATCAGTTTGTTTTAAAAGCTGTGTGCTTTGTAGGTCGGGCTTGCTTCTCCCTTTCTGTCTTCCTGTTTCACTTCTTCTCTGGCTCCTTGGCATTTATGTCCCTAGCAATCTTCATTGAGGATAATGGGAGCAGGCAAAAGAACCACAGGAGAGTCGTACTCTGCCAGCCATCTTCCCTTGCACATCTTAATACCATATGTCAAGTGCAGTTGCTCAGGGCTCCACAGATATCTCTCTTTCAGCCACCCAAGATGCTGGGGCTGTTTACAGTGTTGGCGTTACAAGACGGCAGGTGGAGAATTGGAAACAGCTCCTGAGAAGCTCAGGATTGCAGCAGTGCTCTGGAAAGAAGCACTTGCAATGTGATGATGCCCTCAGGAGCTGAACAGCCAGATCTTGCAAGAAAACTGTTTCCAGTAACAAAATCAGGCATGGATTTTCAGAAAATGTAAAGCCCTGCTTTCAAAGGAGTTGGGCACAAAATGCATCCCCTTGCTTTCACTGCAATGTAAGTGTGATGGGTGAATGTAAGGGTGGCCCTTGTGTGTCCATTTAACTCAGTGTCCAGCTCCAGTAGGTGCCACTCATAGTAACACAGACAGTAGCATAGTGATTTATCTGACTAGTGAGAAAACATTTCTGAAGGCTATGCAGAATACCTGTTTTTTTTCAGAGAAATATAGGGTACCAGCAACCATCCAGGTGGATTGCTGAGCAGTCTATCCAGCATTCAGGGCAATTCAGGAGTGCTTTATAGCCCTGGTATGGCGCCATCCACTCTCTCTTCCTCTCTCTTGGGCATCTCGTGCCATCCAGGCATGACCAAGGACTTAAAGAGAACCGTGGGCCAAACTCTGAACTGGCGGGATTCCTTGGAGGTGGACTGGGTGTGACTCAAGAGAAACTGTTGTTCCATAGGGTTTTGTTTTTAGCAGTGGAAGCATGACTGGAAAGCATTACATAGCAAGGCAACAGTGGAAAGAACAGAACAATTTCCGTGATATTGAGGGATATTCCAGTTGCTGTTGTCTCTGCCGCTGGGTTATATCTAGAGAAAACTCACTGATGTTCATGTAGTCAGAAAATTGAGATGAGTGTATTTATCCCAGCATAGCTGAGCCCGTGGTCTGCTCAGTCATTTAGGTCGTGTCTAGTGAATGTGTGCATGCTCATACTACTATGTATATAGGAAACCAATTTCTTTCTAAGACTTTCTAAGAATATGAATTTTCAATGAATTTTCTTTGTTAAAAGTGCTTTAGGACTTTAGTGAATAAATAGTAATGTTTTAGAAGTTGTGCCTATTTTGGAAATTGGAAATCATCATGTCTTTCTGTGAAGTCATAGTAAGACCTGCTTTTTTACCAGAATGCTCAACATTGTTTCCAGAAAAAGGGCGTAATTCTCCACTTTCTTACAGAAGAAAACAAAGGTATAGAAAAGGGAAAGATGCCTGTTGGTCAATATTCTCTTCGGTTTGTAACTCCTTAGTTGCAAAAGGAGGCAAAGCACCGAGATTCCCATAGCTTCAGTTTCTTGCATTACACTACCTAATTTCAAGTGCTTTTTCAATTTTTTCTGCACTCCCATGAAAGTGTTGGCCACTGGATTCCAAGTATGAAAGTCTCAAACTTTTTACTCTGCAACAGCCTCTATTTTTGTAAGGAGCTTTGGGAGACGATTTATTAAAGTATTATAATTACAGATTCTTGCATCTCCAGGAATTTCTTGCAAAGATGTTCTTTGTGAAAGTTTATTATTCAAATTTGAATGGATGGAAGGAAATCAATTTCCTCCTTCAAAACTACCCTTTTTCACCTACTCTATTTTCTTATCGTTCTTTGCCTTGCTAGGATTATTCTAATCAGATTTCACATATTAAAAAATAATAACATAAAAATAATTTTCCTCTTTTCAAGTATTTGGGAGGCTTAAGTAAATTAAGACATTGATCAGATTCTACCTACTGTTGCAGCTGTGAATACAATGGAGGGTACATGGTGTGGCTGGGGAAAGAATTGTCTGATGTGTGTCTTTTATCTTTGGAGAGAGGCAGAAGGGAGGATTGAAACCAGCATTGTCCCTGAGGGTTGTTTGGTTAAACCTGTGTTGCTGGGTGGCATCTGGGATGTAAACCTGCAATGTGTGTGGACCTGCAAAGTGTGGACTTGCAAAGTGTGTGGACACAGCCCAAACCAAATGGCAGAGGAAAGGTGCTTGTGTGGCTTCAGGTTGCACTGGAGGAAGCTGCTCTAGCAACGAGACCTGCCAGGCTGGTGCTTCACCATCAACTCTTTCACAGAGCTGTTTCAAAGGGGAACCAAATGTCTGAATTGCTCAAGGGGTTTTGCAAATCTGTCCTCAGCCTAATGCACCAAAACAACAGCCTGAAGCGAGGCCAGGACAGCTTCTCTGCATACAGCTTATTTCTGATTTGGCAGCTGTTTGAGAACCTTATTTGCTGTACATGTCAAGACTGATAGCGCTCCTATGGGGTCTATGACCTTGACCATACTTTCATTCTTCCTCAGTAAGCTCATTACAGGCTCCTAAATCATCATCAGGGTTTTGCTATGAGCTACTATGAAAGCATTTTTCTGTAAAAACTGCCACAAGGAGGAAGATTCACCTTTCAGCTTGAGGTCTGAGCTTGTGCAGATGGAGGAAGACACTCTGATACTGATTCTGGCTCCTTGTATTACAATCTATGTGTTTCTATTGAGTTTGACAGAAAATAATCCCATATTCCATAGGTGGGATCTTCTTGATAATGGCCGAAAGATGCTATGAATGTGTGTTCAAGCTCAGCTGGGAAAAAGACAGTACACTGCTCTGACAGCAATAGTTATTTTGGAAGTCCCAGGCACATGGAACTTGGCTTTAGTGGTAAAACTGGTGTGCTTTCAAAACATGATTAAAAGGTTGTATCCCTCCTTGGAGATGGAAGGTGATTCTTGTATTTGGGTGCTATCAAGGGAGGTTGTAGGGTTCAGCTCCCTACTCTGCCGTAAATGCCTTGCCTTGCCCACAGTATTCAATTCAGTTGCCTAAACCTAGACATTGATCTCCTTCCCAGTGGCCTCTGGCCTCCAGAAGACTATGGATCTCCCTTAGGTCCTGTGTCCCATCTGCCAGCCCTGTATGTGTCTTGCATATCCCAGGACATCTTAGATGGCACTAGAAACTTAGGTTTAGGTAACTAGATCAAGCCCTTAATTCCTCTGCCTCAGCTGCTCATCTATATGGTGGAGATAAGATTTCTTTCCTACTCCCACAGAGACAGTGTGGAGATAAGTGCATTGGTGATTGACAGGCACTCGGATGCTATGTTGAGGGCACTGTGTAAGAGCTTGAATAGATAAGAGAGTGACTACATGACAGCATGAGGTTTTTTTGCTTTGTTTTTTACCTCAAAAGATTTTCTCCTTCACGTGTCCTTTCCCTATCAGGATGTTAGTGCTGTGAAAGAGAGATGAGCTCACATGAGCCTCTCACACCTGAAGGCTTCCTGGGTTGACATTGCTCCAGATCTAGCTGTGTTTCTCTACAAGTCCAGCTATCCTCGCCCAGCTTGACCTATTTGCCCCATGTTACTCAACCACAGAAGTGTGCTTATGCTTCAGCAGCATTTGGAAACATCTTCCATTTAGGATATCTCTATTACTCATTAAAAAAAAAAAAAAAAAAAAAAGGCAAAAGGAGACTCTTGGTTTTCAGGTCTGCTGAGTTGGAATGGTGCAGGGAAGTAGGGAAATCACTATTTGATTTCAAAATGGAATAAATTGACCTGGCATGACCTGAGACAATGAACCCAGAACCTAGCTATCTTATTTTTCAGCTAAATCACTGTTCTGGCACCTAGTTACTTCATTGCCAGTGGTGCTGTAAATACTTGCAGCTCCCTGTGGTTTCAGCGGGATTTCAAAGTAATCACCATCCCTGCAGTTCTTTCCCCTTTTATTTACAGACTTCAAAAGCTCAGTTTTATGCTCATCATTTAGGACTCTGTCTCCTGACATCTATTTGGAGACTGTCTGAAATAAATTTTCTGTAGCCAAGAGATCTTTTCAAAGTTTCCTCTAAGGGAACCAAATACTGGAAGTCTCTGGGACGTAAGAGACCAAACTAGCACAGGCACTTTAGATAATCACAGCTATAGACCCCATTGAAATCTAGGGCAGGGTATTAGGTCGTCTCCTTCCTTAGGTCTCCTCTAAAAAAAAAAAACAAGCCAACCTTCTCTGCAGTAGAGGACTCCTGTGCACAGTGGGAGAGGTGGGTGTTTGGAGGACAGCAAGAGGAGGCTGTGAAGACCTCCATGCTCTTCAGCACAAGCTTTTGCCACACAACTGTCAGAGAAGAAACTGAGTAACCACATACATTTTTCCAAAGACTCTCTTAGGGAGTCTGTAGCACACACTTTTTAGGTCATTATGTCCCTTTATTTATCTTCACTTTCACAGTATTCGCTTTCTCTATGCCTGTAGTCATCAATCATATGTTCAAATATTTGAGTATAATCTGTTCTCAGTAGTCTCACTTCAAATTGTAAAATTCTTTGCAGGTAACAGTTTCTCAGTTTCTGTGAACAATGTACATTCCCTCCCACAACTCTTGAATGTCTAGTCATTGAACCATCCAGAAAGTGAGCAAAAGCCAACAAAGGCCTTCTGATTGTATTTGTAAGTCACTGGCATTGCATGGATTCTCAATTAAGTTTTATCTTTTGGGTTTTTACTGAAAACACTCTCTTAAGAGAAGGCCACAGTGGCCATTGCTGCAATTCCTCCCATACACTGCTAGCAGTTGGAGTCAGGAGCCCTTCATATTCAGTTCTTGATGGATATTTCTCTGGATGCTTTGGTGGCCTTATACAGTAACTAAGTCGTCAAGGACATGAGCACACCCTAAATTCAATAGGAAAATTCTTGTGTTTCCAATTATCCTTCTGCTTAAGTAGTTGGCTGAACTGAGGAACTATTTTCTTCCAGAAGATCCTGGGGGACTAGCTTTTGATTTAGACTTCAGGGCACCTCTTGTGCCCTGCAAAACTCGGCAGCATCCATCTGGTGAAAATATCCCTCCCTACATCTTTCTAACTCATATCTCTGTGGGAGCCATCTGTCTTTCTAATCTTCCTGAGCACTAACGGATGGCTGTGCTTAAGAGTTTCACCATCCAGATAGAGTCCTCTAATGATGAAGCCAACGACGCAATGATTGCTAGTACATGGTGAGCTCTGTGCAGCCTTCTTACAGCTGCTTGCTTCCACCACTCAAATCTGCAGCTTAATTTTTAAAATGAACATCCCAGTTACCCCTAATCTTGTGATTATAATGCAAATATTGATCATTTTTCCTTTGAAAAATTTGTGGAGGAAAGGAAAAGGAATGCCTCAGTGGAACAACATTGTCAGCTATACAAAGCTAAATTCACATTTGCTAGGACAAAGATGAATTTACATACTTGGAATTGGGTAAATGCATAGCGAAGAACACAGTGTGCATGCTAGGTAGTGAAATTATAATACTCTGAGGCTGTTGTAACGACCATGTTGGGTGGACAAAACAGATTTGCATATTTCAAAAAGTGGGCTTACATATGATTCTTGTTTGTTTAGACAAATCAGCAGATATATTCGCTTAATATACAGTGGAGACAATAGTCTCACTCCTCAAATACATATATTCAGAGAGAAATAAATATATAGAAACTATTATTTCAGTAAATAGGGGGATTATCCACAAATCAAATAAAAATATGCAGTTTCTATTTCCCCTGCTACAGTATTTTGTGGCTTGAAAGCATTTGAAGTGATGCTATTTCCTGATTAGATACCTCTTTAGAATTCCCTAACAGCCATTTTCCTATTTTTTATTTTGAGCCTTTTCTGACTTTTAGGTAATAAAAGCCATTGAATAGTTCTTTAGTGTTTAACTGCATACTCAGCAGAAAATAACTGTCCAGACTGCAATGGAAAACTTATTTAACCTAGTCTTTAGATTATAGTGAATAAAGGAGGAGAAACGTGTTCCTGGCTGTTTTCAGCCTTCAACAGTTCCATAACTGTGCCCTTTTCAACCTCAACTGACTGAAATATACACTCTTAAGGAGGTTCTGCCATTAAATTATTTTTGGGCTTGGGTTTTTTGGGTTTTTTTTAGAAGAAGATCTTCACTGCCCAGAGCAATGGTATCTCAGTAACTTTGTCATCCTGTCCTTTTTCTGTTTATGACACATCCCATCACCCTTGGTGTTGGAAAACCTGTAAATTTCTTTGAGGACGTAGTTGTAAGATAGAATGTGTGATTGCTTTCTGTGGACAGCAAGCTGTCAAAATTGGTTGAATCTTATATATCTGGATATACCTACATTTTAATGAAGCAGCTGGGCCAGGATTGGAGGCTTTTCATCTATCCTTTAAGTAAGATGATGTATGCTGAGTGACTGCTTGTACTCTCACAGCAGTTTGTAAGGTGCCTGGATGCGATGTGACTGAGCAGAGCAAGTAGGACTAATTAGATGTAGGCATACAGTTGGGCAAAGCAGGTCTTCTAGAGATGTGTAACATATGTTTGTGTGCAGAAAAGAGTAGGAGAAAATTTTGAGCCTAGAGGTGAGATCTTAGAAACACAGCCCCACTGAGCATTTCAGAAAAGGGTGAGCCTCATTCTCTGAGTATCCCTGACAACATTTTCCAAGAGAACATTAACAACTTTAATACAGAGGAAAAGAATATTCTTCACATAATATGTGATGACAATTAAAAAACAAGAATACCACAGATTGCTGGAGATTCAGGGCTGTAGGCCGTGTTCCCACACTCTTCACTAGTACATCCAGTACTGAACCCTGCCAGCAACAAAATACTCATCTCAATGGACCTCTACCAGAAGGCGGACCTGTGTTCAAGGGGGTCTAGGAGCACCAGGATAGAAATGGATGTCGTGAATGAACCTTTACCTTTCTGTAATCCCCAAGTACCCCTCAAAAACAGCAACAGGATATCAGCAAAGCTATCTCTGACAAAAGGGCTCACAACTAGGTCCTTTTGAAAGCAGGACAGCAGAATTAGAGGAAGTTCATGCAAGTCCATCAATGGCACATGGGATGTCTGTGGAAGAGCTAAGCATTTACTTAGAATCATGATGAAAATTTATCGGCCTCCTGCTTTAACTGCTGGAATCTCCTTCCTCTCTATCTCATGTTTCATAGAGTCTTTTCTCTCAACATCATGTATGCTGAGTTCATTAACTAGCAAGCCTGGGAAAAAATGGGGTAAGCTTTTTTGGTAGAGTGGGATTTTTCAGCTGGCTCTAGGGTTGGAGATTATAGACACAAACTGAAGCACAGGAGATACTGTCTGAACATCAGGAAACACTTTTTTACTGTGAGAGTGACTGAACACAGAAACAGGTTGTGGTTTCCCTCCAGCTTTGATTTCTGGCTTCCACGGTAAGCTTTGGTGGTCTATCAAGATGGCTCTGGAGATGGTTTCTAAGATTCAACTGAAGTGGCTTCCTGACTGTGGAAGCTAACCCAGTACCACAGAATAGAATAAATCTATAGAATGTCTTAAGATGGCTTTAAAGTGCAAATGCATTGCCAAGATTAGACAACAGTGAACAATGCAGCAATAGAGCAACCTGCTTCAATAAGCTAGTGCATAAATATCCCAGCAGAAAGGTTCAAAGCCATCTGCAAAGACCACTAAAACTTACCAGGGAAGCCAAAAGTTAAAGAGAGAGGAAATAATAAGTCTTCAGTGTCTATGCATTCATACGGGCCTCTTTCCGCATTATGCTACATGAATGTTTTTTGTATTGCAGTATTAGCCTTTAGGTGATAAAAAAAAGAGGGAGGCACAGCAGTGTTAATAGAGAACTCGGATATAGACTGAAGCTATTAAGTTGCTGAAAGTTCTGGTTGTTTAGAAGGAGCAATCTGGTTACCATTAAAAAAGCAACAATAAAAAATCTCCCTCCCCCCAAAATTTTCCATTTTTGCATTTGTATTTTCTGCTCCGTAGTGGGCCTTTTTTTCCAAGAGGTAAGAAAAAAGTGACAGGAAGGACATTTGACAGGAATGGTAGAGAAGACTTGGGTAAGCGAAAGTGGGTGGTGGAAGAGATTTGTTATGTGATGCAGAATCTCTCAACCTCTGCATCCAGATTTCTCTCTATCCAACTCAATACCACCTTAATAAATCTCTGCCTCTTGATTAGTGTCCAAATCCAGGCTATATCATTAGTCACTCCTTACAATTACTATTAATCATTATTGCAAGTATAAAAATTCAGTCTGAACAGACTGGCTGGAATGAGAGAGAAACCAGTCTGTCTATCTGTGCTAAGAAATGTTTGCTGCCAGCGATGTGCAGTCTAGGAGTTGGTACAGGTGACTGTTGCCCAACACTATCCATCCTGCGTTTCCTTCCATGGCTTGGGCAATACTTGCTGTTCTTGTGTTATCAAGTTTTAATGAACATTGTGTTGGTCTGTGTGTTGCTTCCATTAGTGTGCACCAGCCCTTCCCCCAGACACTCCAGAAGCTCTAAGATGATCCTGCAATCATCGTTAATAAAAATGTTGCCACTTAATTTGCACTTTCATTTTAAAATGAGGAGATAACGTTCCCAATGATCTGCCTATAAAGGGAGTTCATTTGTTGCTGTTACCCAGTGAGAATCCAGGGAGATTATCTTGTTTGGTTTGGAAACTGCAGTGTTAATTAAAAGGTCTCCAGAAACCATCTGTGAGTTTTTATTACAATTTGAGATCTGTTCCCACTGATTCCTGTAGTGGGGGTAGAGCAGGGGTCACACACTGATGGCTTATAATTGCTTCCACATTTGTGTATTGATCACTGTGGCCACATTCATAGCAGAAGTTACTGATGTCAGTAGTGCCGTCTCTCTGTTTTCCCTCTATGACCCTTTTCTCCAGTCACCCAAGTTCTCCCTGTAAGGAAGTTTCCTGTCATTATGTATCTGACATTTCTGGGACTGTGAGTTTATTCAGCAAAATTCCTCCAGACGTGCTGTCGTGGATTGTTCCAAGCCACAATCCAACAGGATGGAAGGTGCTTGAGTTAACTTTAGCAGTGAAATTATACAGCAGAAGGCATTATTAAAAGTGAATCTTCAGTCCAGTAAATCCTCCTTTATCAGTCAGAAGTTGGAAGGGATTGAGAGAAGGACAAAGGAAACAGTTATGGGGCTGAGGATTGGGTTAGAGGGGATGTGTTTAGAGGTGGAAAGGTATCAGCATTTGATAAGGGAGAAAATTGAGCATGTAATGTGTTGTACTGACTAGGAATGGGGATGTTTGCAGGAAACCAACAGTGCACATAAACATTGCAAGAGATGCATAGGAAGTTCTAACATGGGGATGGGAGAGCACTAGTTGAGTGATTTTTAGCTCTGCAAAATGGAGGTTTCCAAGTGTCTAGTGAATATAGCTACAGGCACGTGATTTAAATCACTGTCTTTGCACTGCATCCTTTGACTTGGCCTATAACCAGGGGTGGGAAGGACAGCAGTTACTAATAACATCCCTTTTGATACCTGTATGCAAGGGACATTTTTATTTAACAGAAGAAAAATCCCTGTCATTTGCAAAGGATAACAAGAAATTTGGGAGCTGAAGAAAGCTTTTCTTTTCCAGTGAGTGTGTGTTAATTAACTGTCTGTCTCAGAAATGAAGTATCAGTAGAAGGTGCTTAAGTAAAATGCCCTGAAGCTGCCACTTTGCTTCTTAACCATATTCTCTGGAAAAAAATGTTGGGATCTGCTGTGAAGCCCAGTCACAGAACTGAGGAGAGCCTGCAGCAATCCTTCTGCAAGAAAGATGCTGGCAGCATTTCTATCCTAGCTGTGTTAGATCTCTTGGCAGCTTTTCATTTCAGTGACGGCAGTATTCTTTTAACCCACCTTTTATACCTGTTGGGTTTTCCTGGAAGCACCTGCTGTGGTTTGTACTGCATATATTCTAGGCTGTTGGATTTTGGATTTATCTTGCATGTCTGATATAGGTGGATCTGATCTTAAAAACTACTAGTTATAGGAGTTTCTGGATTTCTGGCTCTGAGGTACGTGATGCTGATGTTTTCTCAACTCACTAGAGGAACAACACCTGCCAGCATCCTGACTTCTGACTGTTGGGGGAATGTGGCTATTTCCCTTTCCTCTATTTGTGGCTGCGGGTTGCAAGCATTTTCTTGTGCCTGCTCTGGGTGCTGTCTCTGTGGCCTCCATCTATGACTTTGTATTACGGTGTTTTACTCTTCTCAGTTACTTCCTGCTGCTTATCTCCTGTGACACTTCTATTCTTGTGAAAGCATTGTGGTGAATGAGGCAGTGGGTGCTGCTCTGCAAACACCCCTTGCTTCCCTTTGGGGGACAGAGCTTCTCTGTTTAGGGCACATGGGGAACCTGAACAAGACAACAGTGGTGGGGGAAAGGATTTGTCCCAGCTTGTCAGCTTTTGTCAGAACAGATGCGAGCAGCGTGTTTCAGTCTGATTCCTCGGCACCTCCTTTCTTCATTTCCCTGGGAAGGCAGAAAGGACAACCCCAGCTTTATTTTCACCAGGGAAAAGTGAGAATTACTCGCTGCAGCACTGCTCAAGTCAGCATGATTGAAATGGGATTATAATAACACTGGGGGAGAAGGGGAGTCCAAATTGCTTTGCTTCCAGCATAGGGTGGCCGTGCTGTGGAACAGGCGTCCTTGCCCTGAGCCTCAGAGCGGATTTCCATCGGCAGCAGGAGCAGACAGGGATTTCTGGCACATGGCACAGGGTGGGTACCTCTCCCTCTGCTCATAGCAGGACTGTTTGTTTCCCAGGGTTAGCAGCCAAAGGCACCAATAATACTACTGCATACAGAACTTCTCTAGGGCACAATGGCTTGCACAATTTAATTCTTTTAATTGGAATTAACAGAAAAAATAATTCCCTCTTTCAGCAGGAATAAACAGGATATGAACTGTCAGAATTTTTACTATTGTGGTCTCCTGAAGGCAGAGGTGCAGAGATATGTAGTCAGCCTGCTTTAATGAGATTGGGCAGTAATTTTGTGATGAAATAATTTTAGGTTAAACTTAATCACAAAAAAAAAAGTGTTTTACTGTATTAAGACATATTTGAGCCTCAAAAATCTCATTCATATTATTGGTGAGATAAAAACTACAGAAATTACGTCATTTTGAAAGATTTTAATTTTCTAAATAGATGTTGGAGAACAAATACCGGTCTTAATGCTGGACCCAGATATACCAGGATGTAGTAATTCATGGATTTCTTTTCCAAATAGTTATTAAGATAAGAAAAAGCAATGCAAGTTTGCAATATATTGAGATTATTATAGAAGACTTAGACATAGAAAGGGGCCTTCCGCTGAGAGATCATGAGTTGTTTCAATTTAAATTACATAAAAGGCTAAACATTCAACTGCAACTAAGATTTATTATTTCCTAAAAGTAAAGGAAATTAGTTATAGAGGCAAACTAGGCTGTAGAGCTCAGGACTTGAATGCAAAAGTGACTTGGATTAATTTTTTTGCTCTATTAGAGAGGAAGAAAAGTGTAGAATTAATATACCAGACAAAAGAAAAAATTTGTAGGGAAAGACATTTAGTCTAACAGATTTTTAAAAATACCCTATACCAAGAAAGCTAAAAGGAGGGATATTTGATGCAGGCAGGAAGTCCACAAAATTGCAAAATGGGATTCAGTGGAGAAAGCTATTGCTCTTTAGTCAGAAAGCATAGGGAAGAAATGAGAATTATAAGTAAAAAGAGGAGTTAGAACACACACACAAACACACAAAAAATGCATTAAAAAAAAGATTACGAGAGGAAAAATAAAAGTAAAATGCTGTTTAGCCATTAAAATCAAAGCAAGAAATAAACAGTAGATATGATTTGTGGTGAGAAGCCAGCAGAGACTGAAGGTGACTTAAAGGGATTCCCAAATATGTGAACAGAAGGAATAGGGCTCTTTATTGCTTATCAGGCAGGGTGTTGCCAGAGAGGATGAAGAAAGCGAGTGTCTATGAAGACAAACGCAGCAACTGCATCTAAGGAAGAAATGGTGCCCCAGATTGCTGGAGGGTCTGACTTACCAAGCTGCAAGTCTGTTGACATAAAATTTCATTAAGGTTATGTGGAAATGTACTTCATACCAGGGAATGCAGGAATTTTATTTAAGAATCAGCAGAATAAGCATTATGAGCATATACAGGCTCATCCTTTTGACTTCAATGTTATCCAAAAAGGGAAGAATAATTTAAAACAATGGAGATAATGAGGTAAAATATAATCTGAGTTTAATAAAGGTAGATTGTGTAGATAACTCTGTTACCGGTCTTTATAAAATAACTGCCTCTCTAGGTAGAGGGAATGCAGTAAATCTGATTTATCTGGATTTCAGTAGAGTGAGTGCTGTCGTGTCACATGTGTTACTAGTCCAGTTGGGAAGGGCAGGATTAGCAGAAGAGAGGATTGCAAAGAGAGTGAGGATCCCTGCAGAAGAGATAAACAACAGGTTGTGCTGCAAGGGTGCATCTGGCCTGGCTGCAAAGCTGCTGAAGTTTGGGTGAGGGAAGCATGTGATGAAGCTGTATCTGGGAGATGCTGTCACTGCAATCTGCAGCTGCAATATTGCATAGGAAGAACTGGGTAATTACGAGGGACTGGAGTTATAGAAACACCAATTACACAAAGAGATGTCATATTAAGTGGATATTAGAGAATCTGCTGTAATAAGAATTTGTGCTCTGAGTTACTAAGTTTGCTGGAAACAACAGCTCAAACCCTGGATGTATTGTTTACATCAGGCAAAGATGAACCATTCATGAAATGCAACTCAGAAAATGCCAAATGACAGTTTGAGTTGTAATAGGCACAGGTTACCTGTAGAGAACTAAGGGCATACTGGAATGCTGAAGACATCGTCACGGAGACACTTGTGCATGCATTTCTGATTAATTGTATTTAAAAAGATTGAACAGAGCAAGTTCAGAGGAAGTCTTTTCATATCATCTGCATTCAATTGATTTGTTTAGTCCACAGCAAAATAGGAGATGAAAATGCATTATAATTACTGTATAAATTAACACCAGGGGGTAAATACCAGCAATGTTTATGCTGAAGGCCAAAGCTGGAACAAGAACAAATGGTCACAGCCTGGCAGTAAGTCCAACCCAGTAACTCATTTAAAAGTGAAACTTGATGGGCTTATGAAAGGGTGATGAGATATTGCCAGGAACTGGATGGTATGAACCAGGAGGGTACTTTCTCTCTAGTAATTTTCCTCTGTCTTGGAACAGCCATTTTTTATAGCTAGAAGTCCAATTATGGTAAGATTGTTTTTTAAATGGAAGTAATTTATAAACGACATTGAGGAGCAAATTATAAATGGCAAAACCCCTGTAAGTATTGCCTTGGAAAATTGCAAAAATGCTTGTAGATGCACCTTTGCAGGATGCCTGTGAATTGCGACATGCAAAAGGACGGAAATTGTAAAACATGGGTCACGGTGCTACTAAAGGATGTTGCAAGGTAAGGCTGTGTAAACAGCCAAAGTTGTTTTCCTGATGTAAAACATACATATTACTGAGGGACTTTTCCCAACTGCGCCCTTGCTGCCTCTGGGTGAGTGCTCAGCAAGTGCCTGTCGTGCCCATGGCACAGGTTTTTCCAAGAGCTGTGGCCAGCAGCTTCGGTCCATCAGCCCTGTCCACACCTGTGGGAAACGGCTTGTAAATCCTGTTGTGGTCTGCCATGTGGGAGAGCTTTCCTCTTGTTAGGTAGAGGCAAAGTGGAGCCCTGTGGCCTGTTGGGCTGCTCTCTGGTATCTGAACCCAAGCCATTTGTTAGACCTGCTCAGCAAGAAACCTGTGGGACCTCTTACGTGTACCAGACCTTTTATTCATATAGCACCAGGGGCTTAGAAGGGGAGATGTCCTTAGCTGGGAGCTGTGCTGGCAATTCCACCTGAGCACTGTTTTAGAAAACTGTTACTTTTTCCCCAAGCTAAATGAAGTTAATCACCTGGTCATCAATTTGCATGTTCCCTTGCTCTTTGCTGAGAGATACAGATGTTTATAATGTTCTCATCTCACTTGTGGCTCAGTCATTAATATTCTGCAAGTTGCTGAGCTCATGGATACCAGCGATTTCCTGCTCTACTTAAGGTACTTAAGTCAGCCTGGTTTGTTTTTCTTCCTCTTGCTAATATCCACCTGGTGAGTTAATTGTGTAGGAAAGCAACCAGTGAAGAGAGAAGATGCAGAAAACATGACATTAAGCTCAGCTAGGAGTATTCTTCACTTCAGATCTACATGCATTAGAGAAGGGAGTGTGTAAGAGGCTGGATGTCAAAGTCTGCTGTGTTGGAGGAAGCTGTTTCTGGTGATGCACCAAAGGTACATATGGTCCTGAGTTGTGAGCAGAAGTGGTGGGCTCTGTCCTGAGCTGTTCTGGTTTGACTGCAGAGAAGGGCAAGTTGTGTAACCTGCTTTACCTGGGATGGAAAAAGATTCAACAAAACTAGATTCAAACAAAAATGTTAGAGGAAAGCATCTGGCAGTGTTCACTTCTTGTTGGGTAACTCATTACTGGGATAAGGGAGACCCTTATCTACTGAGACCAGTGAGACATGCATCTCCAAGCAGATCATGTGAAACAGCAGCAATTGGACCGTGTGTGCAGCCCTGGGTCTCGCAAACACA